>JANTPM010000007.1:19940900-19953659 GCA_025434745.1 Erythroxylum divaricatum
CTAGAGTAGTTATGTTCTCTTATATGGCATCATAAAGAATAACACAATACTAAGAAACAATTACTACCCTTCATTCTATTGCAAATATGATTTACATTGTAGTCATTAAAATATTACCAAAACATTTGAAAGTTTACAAGCTTTTGTACAAAAGTTCTACATGACATAAGTAAACTACATAAAATAGTCTACTATTCCTTAGTCATTAGCTAATAGACCTTTGAGCCATTTCTTAATCCAAAATCATTCTTCTAAAGTAACTTAGGAACTAGGTCTCCTCTCTCATACCTAAAAAGTCATATTGCAGTTTTGATGAATTTTACGAACTTAGTAAGCTAACCATTATCGATGGACTTACTCACATCAAATACAAAAATATGTCACATATAACCAAACTCATAACATTCCTCATCTCAATAAGACATAATGAATGTCACATATTTCATATAATCTTTCAGATCTTATATATATCCTAATCAACCACATTAACGTCAACTACTCAAATGTAGCATATCACTTTATCATCACAATTTCATAAATAGAATTTTAATCATATAATTTAGAATCATAATGTACAAATGCAGATGCATATGAGACTGAGTTCAATTTTTATTTTGTTATGACGCTCAGTCGATTTCACTATCTCGTTTTTGTTATGGATACTGAGCTCATTTTAGTACTATCCCATATCTATTGTAGATACCGGGCTCATTAAATATTGAGCCTGAGGCTCTGATGTGCATAACTGAGCTTAGAGCTCTTTTCACATTGGCTACTCCAATCACAACTCCTTTATGTGAACATGCATCATGTAGTGGAGTATAATAGCGCACATAATATATCATCAGTCACTTTCAAGTAATGAGCACATTCAATTTTCACAGTTCATCGGATCAAAGTCCGGCATTCAACAAATAATTGAGCATTCAATTTCTTTATTCACATTCAAATCATAAACACTCCCAATATAGTCTCGAATATTGAACTACTCGGACAATCAATTGCCTGAAATTAGTAATATCACAATTACAATTAGATCATTAACATTCAATAATTGGAAGTTAAATAGAAATAAATCAATCTTAGTGAGGACATCTACGTTACTCATAATACGCTATTGCCTGGATGGACCGGCAATGTCTTGATGATGGCATTATTTGATCATCTATACATCATACAATACACAAAGAATTCACATTACAAAGTTGATCAATCAAATACATAGCATTACAAATATTTCACATAATTCACAATTCTAATTCATTCAATCTTAATGCATTATTCATATCCTTTGGAATACGTTTGTATTCATATGAATTTCTTCATTCCTTTAACACCCCTTCATTCCAAAGTTAGATGCATATTTATCAAACGTTCTTTTCCTTAAAGTATAACATCAATTAAGAATCAAAACTTATCGCACATTTAACCAATTTTCTAACATCAAATTATGTTCATTTTAAACTTTAATCAAGTCCAAATGCATCATAGTTAAGTACATTATCCTTAATTGGTTCAAAAATCACACAAAAGAACATTTTCTTTGCTACCATGCCATTTCCAAAATCGTGTACAACTTTCCCACAATCTTGGGATGGGTTATCCAAAAGTCCTCATCCAATTTTTTCATCAGTTGTTTCAGATTTTCCTAGGACAGGTTTTGGGTCAGTTTTGTATGGCTATTATGACATATAAATTGAGGTTTCTAGATAATATGTTCTTCTGAACAAATGTTCCTCTATGTCTTAACTTTCTAATGAACTAAATTTCATACAATTTGGTTCATTATTCCTAGAGTCATACCCAAAATGCTACAGACTATTCTCAAACAGTGATAGAATCCAAAACTCAACTTCAAACCAAATTTCAAAATCCTTAGAGCTAGAACTAAAATTATATTCCTTCATAAAAATTTTAGATATATTTATTTAGTTTAATTCACAATTAAAATCACCCCATTTAGATATTTACTGGTCAATTGATAGCCAAAATACCGATGTTTATTCAGTGAAACCTGTTCAGTGACACCACTACAATTAACCAACGTCTTACACCTTATTCATACCTCAATTAGACCTGAATTATACTCTAATTCCGCATGAATATCATCACCAATTCCAGTTCAAAATTATTCAATTGATAGCATTGTCTTTCATGCATCAAAAATCAAACCAAAAACTATTACATTATTATGCATATAGTCCTAGTTATTTCTCAACTCAAGCACACTCAATTAACATCTTTCTTTAGCATAAATCCACCTTCAAATACTTCAAATCTAGACCTAATTCATCCATGAATCAATCTGTATCCCACGGTTTTCATCTACCAAGAGCGAGCAAAGAAAACTTCCAAGTTCATTCAACACATTTCTAGTACATATCACCACCAACATTACATGCATTTCATTCCATTTCAAACATGATTCACATACTACTAAGCATTCCATAAAGATCATATTGTTGCTTACTTATTAGGCTAACAATTCAGCTCAAAACCCCAAATTATACTAGCCCTCCAAGTAGGCAAAATTCATCACAAACTCAAGGTGAAGATGAGCTAGTTTTGGTAAAATCACAAGACAACAAACAACTGGTTTCTTGGCTATTTTGTGAGAGGTTAAGGTGTGAATTTCGTGTACCAATTTAGCTAGAGTAAACACTAGAATACAGAGAAAACTTTGAAGTAATTTTGGTGGAGAGAGGTAAGGGAAACAGTACAAACATTGTTGCTGGAATTTACTTCATCAACATGCTAGGTGTCACCAATTTTCAAAGACAATTGTCTTAAGGCATGAAATCCACTTGCCCATTTCATATCCTAACATTAATCCACACATTAAATTGTCATATGTCACCAATTAATCAGTCCATATGTCTCATTATAATTAGTCCACATGCCATACAATAATCAGTCCATTTTTCAATTAATTAACTATGCCAAATGTCACCCAATTAACATCCTAATTTTTTTAATGTATCAATTTATCCTACACTTGGCATTTTTTAAATCCAATTGTACATATTAATTCATCAATCTCCCATTTATAACAATTAATTCCAATTTACTAATTGGAATCCAATCAAACTAAAATTCAAAACATAACAATTCACAATTCACATTATAGTCACTTCACATTTTTCATACCCCAGGACATGTCAAATGAGTGCATATACTTACTGATAATGTGTACAAATACCAATTCGTGTATGAATGTTAATGTTATGCATGTATATGCAATGTTTGATCTAGGGTTGAACCCTAAGCATGTTTTGAAAAATAGGATATTACAGTTATGGTGACTTGGAAAACACATTAGCAATGACTTGACAACTGTGGATGATGTGGAATATGATGACGTGGTGGATAAGATCACAGTAGATGAACATCAGCTTTAAGAGATAAAGATCTTGTGGAAGGATAATATGAAGATAGAGGAGACCTTTGTGGATAAGGATAATCATTCATAGATAGTGTAATCTTTTATCATGTTAATGTGATGTAACTTAATCCTATTAGATAGAGTCCTAATTGGATAGGGATATCATTTATTAGCTAGTTTGATGTAATTTGATCAGGATAAGATAGGATAAGATTGTGATCTTGGCTAGTAGAGTTCTATTAGGATTCTTAGAGATGCCTATAAATAGCTTATTAGAGTTGAGAGCTATTCATTCAATCATTGATTCATTCACTCATTGTGAGAAATCACTCAGAGGAGAGACCTTTGAGAGTTGAGAGCTTTTGGGCAGTTCCCATTGTAAAAGATTCGAGTAGGGAGTTCCTTGTAAGTGCTTCGAGAAGGAGGTACTTATATCTTTGATTAATATTTTGTTGAGAGTTAATCAAAGATTAGCTTCTCTTGTTGCTTTCTTTACTCTGTTATACACCTAGGTCTTGTTTGGTTGGCATGGATTCTTGCTTGGAGAAGTAATCTTTTTCCTAAAATTTATATTATCACGTTTGGTTCATTTTTTTGAGTTGTTAGAAAAATAAAAACTTTCCTAATCTAGGAAAAGTAGTAGTACTTTACTTAGATTCTAAATCTCAGCACCCCTTGGTATTTAGATTATTTTCCTAAAGAATTTAATCTAAAAAATATGCTAGCCAATTTAACCATTCATTCTCTCTCAACTTTACGACAACTCCTTTATAAAACCTACCTCCTTTTCAACCAATGTTGCGAATACCCTATCGGACTTGGTACCGGATTTGGTTTTGGTACGATATTGTACTAGTACGGGCTAATATCGAGTACCGTTTCGGGTAATTTTTTAAATTTATGAAATAGTTCTTAAATTGTTTTAAAAAGTTACAAAATATAATCTATTGTCATATTATACAGTTGTATTGTATGTTTTTAACCTTGTCTCCAAAAATCATAATAATAAATAATAATCACAATTTTAATTTAATTTTTAATTTAATAATTATAAATAAATATAATTACATTTAAAATATATTTTTAAATATATAAATTTCAAATAAATTTTGATTTAATAATTAAAATATATAAATAAATATTAGTTTATAAATAATAATTTTTAAATTATTTATTTTAAAAATAAAATATTTTTATTAATACTTCATTAATAAATATTATATAAAATATTAAAATAAATTTAAATAAATATAATTTAATTTAAGTTTTATTTAATTTGTAATTATTATTAGTAATAAAAATATTTATTATTATTTTAAAAAGAAAAATTAAAAATTCACAATAATTATAAAATTTGAAATAAATAAAATAACTAATTAAAACACTTTGAAAAAAAGGGGGGAAGGAGAGATAAGAGGAAATGAGGGAAATTTTAAAATTTTTGAAAATTTTAGAGATAAGAGGAAAGGAGGGAAATTTTAAAATTTTTGAAAATTTTACAAAAAATTTTCCGTATTTTTTAAAATTTTAGGTATTTGCCAGTATTTTAAATATCGACCGGTATTATTCGAAATGGGGCAGTACCTTAATTTTGCATCCCAACTCTTACAGGACACGTACCCGATATCCATGGTGATATCCGAGTATGTACTTCGCAAGGATAGCATGCTAGAACAGTCATTCAGTCAAAACTCATTACAAATTTTTATTTCTTTAAAACAATGTATACGTATGCGGAAATCATTAATCAAATTGGGCCTGTTTAATTTTTTAACATTTCCACTCAACAGCCACTTGGGCCCATTTCAGATACAAAACAGTTACAATCATAATGAGATTTCGTTATCAAATCAATCACATATAGTTAATACAATTCTTGCGGAACATAATTTAAAAATAAAATCACTAAAAACATATGCAGATACAAACTAATCCCGATCGCTAACTCATGCTCATTTGCAGTGTTTGAACTCCAATTGGTCAAATTGGATAACTCCTCTGAACTTGAAAAGCCACGTTGTAATTTTTTATGAGTTTTGTGAACTCAATGAGGGAACCATCATAAATTATTTCACCTAGGTCACATACACAAATCACATATTTCACAAATATTCATTCAGAACATGTAAATTCCAAATACTCACATTAACATGGCATAACATATAATCATTGTGAATCAGAATAGATATTTACCAATACAAATGTACATGAGACTTCAAAATCGTTATTAATGTTGTGACCGAGTGCCTACCACATACGTATACAAATGTTGGCCCATTAGGCTCAATCAAAACATAATCACGGAGCATAGCTCTACGTACAGAATCAGAAATCACGGAGCAAAGCTCTACGTGCAAGCACTTTCATACTAGCTACTCCGTCATAACGTCTTTATCTGAGCATAAATTTTATAAAATGCATCAAACACAGAATATGCCATGTGCAACAGTCACATATGATGCACAGTCAAAATCTCATAGTCATCAAACTTAAGTCCAGCATTTAACTTTAATTGAGAATTCAAATATCATTCAAAATTCAAATACACATAGAACACTTTCAATATATTCCCAAATATTAAACTCATTGGACTTTAAGTTTGGAATTCATAAAAAAATCACAAACATTTGATATTTGGAAATTAAACAAATAGAATCAATCCTAGGAAAATCACCTAGATTGACTTATAGAACGCTCCTATATGCTATTGCCTAGATGGTCCGGCAATGTCTGACTGTCGTCCAATGTGCTCCTCTATATCATACAAAACACATTTACAAATATCACACTTTTGCGCAAATGTATAATTATTTCCTTATACACATCTATGTATATCGAAATTATGCACAATGCATGTTCAATGACAATCCTGGGTATCTTACTGTAATTCGTATCACCAAATCATTCACAAAGCCCTCAAAAATAATTTACAATTCAAGAGCTAAGTCACAGGTATGCACATCACGCACATCCGTGTGTAATAACGAACAAAAGTCACGTCCGTGCAGTTTTAATTAATTCAATCACAGGTGTGAGAACTTAACTCACGCCTGTGCATGGCCAAATATCATGGGTGTGAGATCTTAACTCATGCTCATGCATATCAAATGACCCCTTTCAAATTTTTCTAACAACATGCTTTCGGTTCAACTTGCATCATCATTATGATAATATGAATGACATAATTAGGCAATACTTTCTTCCAGACAAGTTTTCTTCAATTTCTTAACTTTCTAGTGATACAAAGATCATTTAATTTGATTCATTATTCCCAAAGTTATACTCAATTTACTTTGGACTGTTCTTAAAACATAACTGTACTCTATATTCAACTTCATGTTAGATTTTGCAATTCTTAATGACATAATTAAAATTTGATCTCTTCTGACAATTTGTAGCCCTATATCTCTTGTTCAATTTGAATTAAGAATCATTCCATTTGGAAACTTATATATCAAAATATATTCAAAATACTAAAGTATGTTTAATAAAATCATTCCAATTATCACACTTCAACACAGTCAACATTTTCATCTTGAATTGATCAAACATTTCAGATGGCTATCATTTTTGGTGGAGATGAAGATCAATGTCTTAGGAGTCTCTTAGTTCAAGAATCAACTCATTTGGATATTGGGTGAAGAATTTATAGAAAAATATCAAAGGATGTTTAGAAACAAACTCAACGTTGAAAATTGCGATCGTGCGATCGTGCAGAAGCATGATAGCGATTGGCGACCTTCCTCAACGAAGTCACAATCGTGCAGAAGCATAATCACAATTTTGTAATGTTCATTAACGAAGTTGCGATTTCTTCTCTTCTTCACGAACAGCTTCTTCTCCTTCCATTTTATTTTCATTCTTTTCAAGATTACTCACTTTTAACACATCTATTATGCACTTCTATACCCAATTCAATCTCTAAACAAATCAGATTCAAACTTACCATTCAAACACCAAAAATTTAAAACTTTATATTCACTTCTTCTCTCTACTATAATTTTCTAGAATTTTATTCACAATTCAATCTTCTTCACTTAACACCTAAAACACATAAACCAATTCTTCTAACTTCATTTTAGGTCATCAACAAAAAACAATTCAAAAGTCTAAGATTCACACATAAACATCAAAAATTCAATTCCTTATACATGTAAATTCTATTTTATGTATTTTGTTTCTCTTTCTACTTTCATCTGATGCATTTTTTTCCTATTTTTCCCCACTTTCATTTCATCAATAACTTAGCAATTTATAATCTTTATACTTCGACCTCACTAACACTTCATATCATATTATTAAACTCACTTAAATTCATTTCCACAAATTCATGCATGAATAATAAAAACAACCATATATTCACGCATGTATAGTGAAAAACAAAGTATATGTTCATCATTTTTCTTGAATTTCTACACTCTTCCTAAACACAGTTTCAATGATTCTTCTAGCTCAAAACTCACCTCGTTACTATCTTATGACATATTGTTCCTCACATATGCAAAAACAATTCATTCATCACAGAAACTACACTTCTCAAACACATGCATGCATGCATATATTTACATCGTAAAACATCATCAGAGTTACTTACTTAGTTAAGCAATATTTCCCAATAGTGAGAGTGAATCAATGACACAAAATAACAATTGATGTTCGGTGTTTGGTAAACCAGAAGAAAATTCGACAATAATGTTACCCTCGGTGAAGAACAACGAGAAAGAGAGCTGCAGGAAACAATCTTTCCATCTAAAATATGTAACCACGTGTTCTCTTGCATGTAACACCTTTGTCACTAACTCATTAATCCACGTGTCAGTATCACACCTCTTCACTTGTCACCATGCGTGTGAGCCATTTGTCAATATTTAATCGGTCTATGTGTCACACTATAATTGGTCCATGTTTCAATATTTTGCTTGTTCTAAAAATACTTCAAATTTCCAAAATATCCAAAATTATCAAATCACATTTTAGTCATATTTAATAACTCAATTATACCTGAAAAATGTCAATGAATGCATGCACAATCATATAAATGTGCATGTTATATTTAACTTAAGCATGAATTATATATGTTCTAATTTTTCAATAATTTCTCCTGTTCACTATTCAAGCCTTATCATGGTAACGGGATGTAATATTTAAACTCAATACGACCCATCTTTTATTTCGTACCGATTTTGGTGCGCTATTGATAGTTATAATACTATCTTCAACTATTCTTATTGTTCTTCGTTTAGTAGAATTTTGAATATTTTTACTCAAAAATTTCAATTGACAATATTCAGGTTTATATTTTTTCTTATTTAACGATTTCAATCTTTATTCAGTTTATAGGGATATGATTGAAAACACAAGTCAAAATTAAGTTACATTCCATGAAATACTGTTTCATACCAAACACTATAATAAGAATCTACCAAACTTTCCTATTAGAATTCTTACAAGTATCCAAACATGTAATATCTTTACTTTCCATAAATTTATTTTCCGACGAATTATATTCCAAATTTACTTTACTTTCCCGCTAACCAAACGGGGCCTTGTATTATTTTGTGTGTGAGAGAAATACTTTAAACACTTGTATGCACGTGAGATGTTCGAGGGCTAACAGAATTGTTCGGTGACGTTCGCCTGAAAAGGATAAATCTTGCTTAAGCGGATCGAAGCGGGATTGCCATGCGAAAGTGGGCACGACTTGTGGTAAAAATTCGGGCCCAAAGTAGACCTTTGTGACACCGTGGACGGTGAAAATTAGCAAACATGCCAAGTAAGAGTTATTAAAGCAACGTCACTTTCTTTGCATCATCCATACCCTTTGCTCAAACCTTTTAAAATATGTTGAAGATGCCATCGCACGTAACAATGATGGTTCCTGTTGAGTCAATAATTGAACGTGGAGGTGATATTCCACTATCCATTCTTAAGTAATTTTCAGATCATGTGCAAACTTGAGCCCTGAACATTATAGATTCACGAGACTGATCCTGACCACTTCATCATCTCCAAAGAGACTAAACATTAAATACATACTACAATGAGAAGAGAAGAGGAGAAGCAAATGCTCAAATACCAACTTTACCATAGCGACTAAATCCTTTATATATATGATGTTTCCCGAAAAGATTGGACCATACAATCAAATATCATAAACTTATTGGACCATACAATCAAATATCATAAACTTAGACAAGACTACTTTGTGATAAATTAAGGAGCTATGCTCAACTGGTGTAAGTAGCAAAATTAAAAAGATACTCTCCTGCTTTGATGGCTGCTGCCATTAATAAGACTTATATGTAGGCATCTCAATATATTTGTAGCACAATCAATATATATTTGAATTTGACGATTAAATGTCACGGTCACGTTTGCATTCTGACGGTACAGCAGGAAAGCGAGCACGGTCAGTACAATAGTTGTAGATTGTGTACTTCTTCCGAACCCAACTTAAGCTCCTGTACTGATGAGCATCAAGGTCTTGAAACTCCTTCTGATCCCACCAACGCTTGCCTTGTGTTGCACAGAAATTTGAGTTCACTGATTCTTCACAACCATCTATGTGGAATCCCTTGTATGATGCTATAAACGGAGCCTTTGACCAATTAGTCTTCTCCAAACCTCCTCTTGTTGCCCAGTCATCGGCGTTCCACAGGCTTGAGTATATCTTCATTGGTTGGTTGAATGGGAATCTCACTCCCAAGTCTTTGCTGTTCTTGAATACCCTGATTGGTACATCATCCACAAAGAACCTGAACCCACCAACATTTTTAAACAATTAGAAGATCTGCGTATGTATGAATTTGTGAGGACAGTGTTGTGCGCTCATATGACATGCATAATATGAACAAGATATGTAACTACAATATTAGTTACTGCTATTGTGCAAGTTAAAGAATCATACACTATCTGGTACATGTTCCATAGGACAGAATAGGAGTGATATTCTTTGGTAGGATCAAACCACAGATAAATTCTCTGCTCTTTGTCTCCCTTCCCTCCTGTGTAAACATTTGTCTGCAATATGTATGGTTGCCCGGTTCTGTTTCCCAAGAACTCAAAGTCTATCTCATCGTGCTCATTGCTGTTGGAGGATAACTGCACAACAGATTTAATAATCATCATTTCCATGCATGACAATAAAGCAGGAAAGACCAAAAATAATTATCTGATAAAGGTTATATATTGATACGATTCATAAGTAACATTACAGAATAAGAGAAGTCCATACGTAGAAAGCAGTAACTGTTCCAGCAGAATCCCCGGGAACCATTTTTATTTGCATGCTGAAATGACCGAACAGATAAGAGCCTTTTGACTGAAAGCCCGTGCCTTTTTCCAAGTATAAACAAGATCGAGGCAGAGAGTAGTAGTCAGATTTTGTAGGAAAATTACTCCGAAGCTAGCTAGCTCATTAACTGATAATGGGAACATTGGTTCTTGCATAACATGTATATATATACCTGTGTATTTATCAAGCACGAGTTGAATCTCAGAACCTCCATTCAAGTACTTGATGTGGTCGAAAGCCCAAGTAGGAACGTAGTTTCGGCCAAAAGCAACATCAACTGGCTGTCTCGGGGAAGCACTCCATGTTCCAGAAGCTAGAAGCAAGAAACTTAGGCATACTAGCCATAAGAAAGGAGCCATGATCTGTTCTGGTCTGTGGAAGACTCCTTATGTTGCAGATTGGACCTTATAGGACTTGTTTATATAGCTAGAGAACGTAATATTTATGATGCTATAATTAATATATATACTTTTCTTTTGTTTAAGAAAAGAAGAGAGAAACAAAAGAGGAAGACATATTATCCGAACTTACAAATGCAAATGTTATTGCTTAAATGATAAGAATTGGGGCGGAAACAAATTGACGGTATTAAATAGTTGTCTCTTACCTTATTTCACCGGAAAAATGATGAAAGGGGAAAAAAAAAAAGAGACTAAAGTTGGAGGAAAATGAGTTTAGACCACGTCAAGAGAGTGAACGTAAAAGGCTAGAAATTGCCACTTTCTCATGATTGTGATCTCAAAGGCATTGCAAGGCCAACAACTAACAGCGTATCTCTTTCCCACATGTGAATTGCAGGGAAAAAAAGGGCCACTCACATTCAAGACAGTTTGCAAACAAAGTCTCAGAAGAGGTCTTGGTTGGTCTTGGCTCCAGGTTCTCTGTTTCTTTTTTCCTTTTGTCCTCGTTCCATGCATTTGCATGCCTAATCAATGTTGCATGTTCAGCTCTTTTGAGTGTGGGAGCCAGCTATAGTCCATTGACTAACAAGTTGGGTTCAAAAGCATATGTTTCCTTAATTTTGTTTTATCTGTTGTGAACTTGTAATGCAATAAGTGGGCATATTACAAAGCTCAATGTTGCTGTTCTTATCCATCTTTTTCTACATGTAACAGCATGGTGTTTCTGTGTACGCCGCTTCGTTGTTCATTTCTATGTTTGGTTTTCGTTTGAAATGGTAAATAATAAAAGAGCTATGATTCTTGGGGAATGTGCACTCAAAGGCAGAAACAGAGGGAAATGAAGAAAAGCAGAGGCATGTGAGTTGTTTCGATTTAAGAGATGCTGTCATCCATAAGATTCTAACTGCAATTAGCTCTGAGATTAAAAAACTTATCCACTATTTGTTTATTCCATCGATGCCAAGAGAAACCTTAATGGCGGTGCCTTGATAACTTGAAACAAGATTCACATACTTGGATTTTGCTGAATGTTATTATAGGGTTGTTATGCGAAAGGAAAATAAACAGCCTTTGTAACATTGGAGACTGTAGAAGAGCCTAACAAAGACATAAAAGATTGCATATCGTGCGTGAAGTCGGAATTGGGGGTGGCATGTGCGTTTGTTGCAGTGTAACCCACGTGTGCTTGACGCCTCATGTTGTCCACTCCACATGCAGTCAGCTGGAGCCAGCAACCGATGCTTAATGGCATTAACTAACTATTATATATCCATAGTCATTATCAAGACCACCCGATCCATTTATTATTTATTAGAATTACCACTTCTTAGCCGGAGTTCAGTATGTACAACTTAGGATCCTTCTCAGGAATATTGCAGTGAGGCAAGTCTTTAACTACGTTTGATTACTGTCTTCAATATACAGAGATGGAACGAGATAAAAATTTGGAGATAAAATAGAACAAAAATTGGAGACAATGAGGTGTTTAGTTGTGATGGACAGAAAAGAAAAAACTGTCTTCGTCTCGAAGACAAAAATGTGTTTGGTTGCAGCAAACAGAATATAAAAACAGTATCAATGACAAAAATATCCCTGCAGTATAATATGTTTGGAAATATGTAATTCATTGATTATTTTAAAACGAATGATTTGTATTAATAAAAAAGTTAACAAATAATAAT
>JANTPM010000007.1:20092294-20111932 GCA_025434745.1 Erythroxylum divaricatum
GAGGGGGCAACTGGGGGCCCCCCCCCCCCCCCGGCTTAACTGAATAGGGTGCCATGACCCTTGAGACACCGAGTGGTGGATCATGTGCCCGAGACGTTTCATACACAAGACAAAAAGGTACGGCGATAGAGGATCACCTTGGCGAAGCCCTTTGGAGGGAGTAAAGTCCTCACTGAGTTCGCCGGCCCAGTCAATTTGCATGGTAGTGGTAGTGATGCACTTCATGATAAGAGAGACAAGAGAGGTAGGAAGACTGGCGTCCATGAGGGTATCAAGCAGGAATTCCCAAGAGAGACGGTCATAGGCCTTGTCGAGATCAATTTTAAGGGCCAAAAATCCCTTTTTTGCCTGTTTTCCGTCGCATGGTATGGATAACCTCCTGGACAATAATGATATTGTCAACGATCATGCGCCCAGGAACAAAACTGCACTGAGTAGGGGCGACCAGAACATCAAGAAAAGACTTCAGACGATTAACAATGATCTTAGACAGACCTTTGTACAGCACGGAACATAACGCAATCGGACGGAATTGCGTGAGCATAGTAGGAGAGGGAATTTTTGGTATGAGAAACAGAACTGTACGGTTCAGGGCAGAATCCCAAACTTCATGGCAAAAAATTTTCTGCAGAAAACTGATCAGCGAAGGACCTACAGTGTCCCACTGGGATTGGAAGAAAAGCACAGTGAAATCATCAAACCCAGGGGCCTTGTTGGGAGCCATGGAAAAAAAAAGCAGCTTTAATCTCTTCTGGCAAGAGAAGGCGGTCAAGATCAGCCCTCGCGCTGGGAGGAAGCGGAGGAAAACGCCCCCAGAGCGGAAGCGGAGTCGGGGTAGGAGGAGACCCAGTGTACAACTGCGCAAAGAAGGACTTAGCAAGATGGCAAATAGCAACAGGGCCGGTATGAGTCGTGCCAGACTCATCCGTAAGGGAGGCTATGTGGAGTTTACGACGTTTGGCAGTGGCAACAGCATGGAAGTACTTGGTATTACGGTCACCATGTCGGATCCACTGACATCTAGATTTTTGATGCCAGTAAAGCTCTTCTTGGTATAGGACATATTCCAGCTCGGATCTCAGAAGATGTTCTAACTCGCGAAGCGAATCCGAATCGTTATCCTCCAAAGAGCATTGAATGTCCGACAAACGCACTAGTAGTCACCTTTTACGCCCAAAATTGTTGCCAAAAGTCGAGCGATTCCAGGAGTGGAGAGAGATATGGACAATTGGCACACCATTTCTATCTACTTACCACATGCATTCCTTCATAAATTTCTTTAGACGCTATTCTTCAAAAAAAACAAGATTTCTTTGGACACTATTTTCCAAAAAACATGATCAATTTCAGACATGATAATTTGCAGTCCAATAGAAGCTTGAATGATGTTAGAATTGCAATAAAATGAATGTTCGTAGATACATTATTACAAGGGTGACTGCACCATCAAAAACTGTATCAAAGCGAAAATCTAAAGTGCGAACTAAAAGGTTTACAACTATGATTTTACAAAAATGATGGACCCTCAATACGATTTGATTAGCTCATATCAAGGCTCAGGCATGGAAAGTTCTGAAACAAAATACCATCTACAAATATAAGCCTCTTCTTTATTTATAGAGTTGATTAACCTCCTTCACTAGTTTCTCCATAAATTGGCACTTCTTGTCAAATCCCCATCCAGGGTTGCTCTGCATTGAAGAATTCGTAAGAGTCACTTTTGAGTTCTACGTTCATGCACCAAAAGAATCAAGAAAAGAAGACAGCAGAATAGAACACTAAAAAAAGCGTAGAATTGTCGAGAATTATGGGAATTTTAAGGATAAAAATTAATCATACATCTTTGATCCATGATGAGAAGATTAATTACTTGAAAATTAGGTAGCAAGAGGACAACAAACAATGTCAACAAACATAAATAACAAAAGAAGAGATAATAAAATGTGAATAAAAATAAAACTTCTCATAGACATTTACAACAAGTAGTTTCCACTACCTTTTTGAACAAGAAAATGGAGACTTTGGTCACACCTTGCAATATCTTTACCAAGTTTGATAAGACAACTTACCATGTGATTATCTCACAGTTACAAACTCAAGTTCTACGGTGATTCATTTAGTCCAACCTTGCAATATCTTTACCAAGTTTGATAGGACAACTTATTACGTGATTATCTCAATGACAAACTCAAGTTCTGCAATGATTCATTTAGTCACACCTTGCAATATCTTTACCAAGTTTGATAACACAAATTATAACGTGATTATCTCACAGTGACAAACTCAAGTTCTGAAATGATTCAGGCCTAAGGAGAAATAATCCCACCCTCAACGGTAAATTCTTCCGTCATTTTTCGATGATCTCCCTAACTCACAGAATGACCAATCAAAAGATATTAATGATCCCAAAACATGATGCCCAGCAACAAGCCGAGTTATTGGCACACACTGAACATACAAACATCTCTGACCAGGACATAACTCTGTCATCATAATATGCAAAAAAATAAAAAATAAAAAATAAAAGGAGCCTATCTCAGTGATAATCGGCAAAGAAAGCAGTATTAGCGCCAGGAGTTGGCATAAAATAGCATCAGCTTTCAAAATATGCAAACATATGGCAATAATAGTTCGGGTAATAATTAATATAAGAATACTGATAAATACTGATAAATTAAAACACGTCACAGATTGCCTATTACTTACCTAGTGTTTATAATTTATAAGTTAATTCTCAACCCTAATATCCATTTACAAAACAACCCTTATTTATATGAAGCTCAACATTGAACCATTTAAAGGTTTTCCTATTACATGAATAAGCCTTTATCCTTACTTTCCTGTACAAGTTCAAATTACTAAAAGATCTATACATCAAACAAAGGGATCCTTTGTAATTTCCACCTTTTTGATTGCATATATTACTTTACTTCCAAAAAAAACTATTAAAAAGACTAATAATCAAGGATTCAATTTAAGTTTAGAACTCAACACTTAAATTATAATTCCCATATAAAAAGGAATGATATACAATAACATACCAATTTGTTGATTATTAATATACAGAATGTAACTAAATCTCATTTATATTGAAAAGACGTAATGAAAATGATTACTTATGTAATGATGGTTGTTCTAACCTTCAAATTTATCTAGTTCTCTCAAAGACTTTTAAGCAATATGGAAAGTTAAAAGATAAATGCTGATGTACTTTCATTGAGAAATAAAACTTGTGTTATATATCTCTGTTTGTAATCATATTAGTCCACCCATTTATACTGTTACATAAAGCTGAAGCAGCATTCCATTCAAACAAAGTTTGTTCTGTTTGAAACCTCACGTATTTAATAAAGCTTGTAATAAGCTTAAGAAGCTTCATAAACAAAGTTCGAGCTCACTACTAGTGCCGTAATAGTAAACATAGTGCTACAGGGAAAGGCTGCAAACTGATTTAGCTACAGCTTTTAGAGATGGTCGAAGTACATTCTCGTTATAACATTACACCTAAACTATATAAACTTGATCTTGATTTGCTCTGAACTTGGTACAAAATCTATACAAAGTGGCAAGCAACTAGAGTGTAAAGCCTATTACCTGATCATCCACACCAATCATACAGTCAACACTCAAGGAAATCAGGTGCCCTCAGAACCAAAGAGCTTGTTCCATGAAGCTATTACAGCATTCACGGTCTGACAGCTCAAAACTTGGTTTCTCAAGATAAATTGGTTGGGTGTTTTAAGAAAAATATCAAGTCCAGAAACCATTGCAAGGTTTTGCAGAAAATCATTCAATCATCCAACTATAGTCGCTAATGAAAGAATTTAAGCAAAATAGGTTATAAAATAGCAAGAATGTTTAAATTTACAAAATCTTAATATAAATACGGTATACAGGCTCTAGATGTTAAATGGAACATTTGCAACAAGTCCATTTTAAGCATCACCTTTCTGTGGTTGAATCTTATATATTTCAGATAGTTATAAATAAGTTATGTCTGTTCATTAAAACTAAGTCCATTTTAAACACCACCTTTTTTTGTATATTTCAGATACTTTAAGTTATGTCTGTTCACTAAAACTGAAAACATTAGTCCTTCACTCTATTACAGGTTTTGTATGTGTATTGTTAGAAAATTCTGATGAAATGAAACATAAACTGGAATTAAAATTAGAAAATTAACCTGCAGAGATAGAACTGCGTGATCAGTAAATTTCTTTACAGAAGAAGGTGCACTAGCAGGAATAGTTTTAGCTACTCTTTCCAACTCTTCTTGTTGTAATTTTGCTGTTATCCTATCAGGTCCACTGTAGTAATCCACGATTTCCTTCAGCAATGGCGCATTCTTCATTACTTCTTCAACAGCCTCCTGAAATAGGGCCAAGCAGATAAGAAATAAAACTATTTAATAAAGCATATAGGCATTAACACAAAGAGACATTTGAAATACTGAGAACCTACTAATGGAAAAAATACCAAGCAATTTAAAATAAAAATTGCTAAAGAAACATTTAGGGACAAATAAATAGACATTTCAGGTACCTAGAAATTCCATTTTTAAGTCGTAAAGGTAACTGACTTACCTCCCATTCTCCTTGACTTTGAATCCCTTCATAACGCATCATGAATGGTTTAACTTTCTCCAGCACAGCACGAATAGGCATTATCTCTTTCTTCTCATCAATATCTGGGTTTTGATCAAATTCCCCCATTAAATACTCTGGCTCAAATTCAATCTGCAGTTAAAAAGAGAGATTTTATTCAGAAAATGCACTCATTGAAGTTCCCAAAGTATCGTATAGAGTGTTGTCTTCAGCGATATAAATAAATCCCAAGTAACATGAAAACTTTCCTGATTACGGCTGAAACTAGACAATTCATCAGGGAAAACCAACATAATACCCATCGTATACATAACATCTCTTTACGCCAGGTTGCCCAGAAAGAAACATAAGATCACCAAACACAAGAGAAACGAATTTCAATTGAAAAAACAAACAAAAACTATTTCTAGAAGAGCTTACAACTTTTGAACTTCAACCAATTGAAATTTGCAAATATCCCACGCAACATGAAAAGAAAGCGTATTGCATAACCGTATTTGAGCTATAAAAAGCTCCAACTACGACAAAAACAACTTTTAACACAAAAGAACAGGGTAAAAAAGAGTAATAACCTTAAAATTGGTATCAAGGGCATCCAAGAGGGCGTCATCCATAGGCGAAGGCAGAATTCTATTACTCATCTCTTCAAACCCTTCAATCAACTTGTTCATATTCTCAACTCCAAGCTTTTCAGCAAACCTCTCACCATCCTTATTATCTCCCAAGATAAGACCCCCATAATCATCATTATCATCATCATCAACTTCATAATCCTCCTCTCTCTCCCTCCTCCACCCCCTCCCTCTCCCTCTCCCTCTCCCACGTCCCCTAACACCACCGCCGTCCTCCCCACTACCCGACAATATACTCATCGCCCGCTCCAACGCCTCTTCTCGGCTCATCTTCGGATCCGACACTCCACCTCCTTCCGCGGCCGCCGACCTCCTTGGCCTGCCCTTCCTGATATGCCGATTTTCCTCGACCGATTTCAGCTCTGCAGCCGCTTCCTTGACGGCTTTCCCACGTCCTGTGCCATTTAGTTTCGACAATACGCTGAGCGTAAGCTTGGACTCGGGAGGCTGACTGAATTGCGTCGTCGTCGTTGGGACTGACTCCGTGGGTCGACTAAGGGGCGCTCTGGTTGATCCTCTGCCACGTCCGACTACGGGTTTTATAGAAGAAATGAAGGAAGAGAATGCAGCATCGATTGTGTCGGACGGAAGAGGTGTACCGCCGCCATGACCACGTCCTCTCGGCGGTAACTCGTTCCTAGGTTCGTCTGAATCAGCCTTTTCTAACGAGCGCCGACCGAAATGTCCCGGGCTGAAGGGATATGCTGCATCACCGTCCCTATTGCCGCCGCCACCGCGACCGGAGGATGTGGAGAAAGAAGAGGAAAAGAAAGGGCAATAGTGTTTGGAGATGAAGGAATTAGAGCCTGGGATCTTTCTAGGGATTGTGGAGCCCCTCATTTCAGCTGCTAAACAAAAGTAAAGAGTATCGATTAGGATTAGTTGTTTTGATCTCTCCGTGTAGGGTTTTTGGGGTGTGCTCGGGGAAGAGAGAAGCAAGAACTGCTGCGCTGTCGTTTCATTGGTGATGGCTGTGTTTTGTTTGTTTTTTAATTAATATACTAATGTCAAATAATAACAAGTAGAAGTCTTAGATACGGATCTGGACAAGTATAGTTAACAGAAAGACTGCTTTTAACCAATGTTATAAATACTGTACCAAAATTGGTACCGGATTGAGCTATGGAACGGGACTGTACCGATATTGGTCAGTATTGGGTACCATTTTAGAATATTTTTTAAATTTATAAAATAGTCCATAAATTTTTTAAAAATTACAAAATAGTCCATATTGATATATTATATAGTTGTACTGTATATTTTACTAATTCACTGTACCTTTCTTTTTATTATTAAAAAAATAAAAATAAAAAAAAAGAAAAGAAAAGTCCTAAAAGGGAATTCAAAATCCCTAAGTTGTCGTCTTCATCCCACTTTGCCGCCTTTCAAAATTTTGCTTCCCTCCTTCTGTCTTTTGGTTTTGCCTTTTGATTTCTTTATTGGTTTGTTAGACTCACTCACCTCTCCATTTTTCCCTTTCACGACATTGGGTCCATCTCACTTTCACCATTTTGAGTCCTCTTCTCCACAAAATTTCACTCTCTTTTCGGCTCTCTCTTTTCTTCACTACACCGACATAATTTATTCTTCTTTGCTTGGGTTTTTTATCTTCTAACTTTTACATGGGCAGGACAAAGCTTCAGTGTTCGTCTTCAATGGTGGAGAAACCACCGATGGGAACCACTCCCTCCATCGCTGGTCCAAGACGGCACTCCAGTCGTCTTCTTCTTCAATCGACATCCGGGAAATCAGCAGGCGGCGACGGCTTCGGGCGTTGAAGACAACGACATTAGGGCGACTCCACGACTCCACGACAGAGAAGAAGAGGAGGCGGAGAAGGACGAGGCGGCGACGGTGATGAGCGGCGAGATGAGAGGGAGAAGACGAAGAGAGATGTGAGAGCTGAGAGGGATTCGAAGTCGGGGAGGAGGGAATATATTTTTTTAGGGTTTATTTTTCACTTTTTGCAAAATAGTCCCTGACCCTTTTTTTCCAGAATAGTCCCGAAATTGCCGGTACTGGTGGTACCGGCCGCTATTCATCACCGGTATCTATTTGGTAGTACCGGTTTTGATAACCGTCCGGTACGAAACATACCGGCCGGTACCGACCGATACGGTACAGAATCTAGATCATTGCTTTTAACCGATGAATGAAAATAAAATAAAAGAGAAAGAGAAAATAATAAATAATAAATAATATAAATAAACGTAAAATTTAAAAACCAAAAAGTAAAAAATAAAATAAAATAAATACTAATGCCATAAATATAAATAAAGATATAATAAAATAATATCAAACTAAGTGAAGTATTAAATATATTATAAACATAATCTCATAATTTTGACCATAATAAAATATATTATTATTAATAAATTTATTTTATTGTTATTAGTAAGTCTTTTATAATCAAATTAAACAATATATTCAATGTAAGTAAAATAGCTAATTCAATAAATAGAGCAAAAAAATAAAGAAAATAAGTAAAGTGGAAAATATATAACTTAGACAACTTCAAAAGAAATTAAAATGAAGAACAAAAAATAAGAAGGAATCAAGACAAAAAATTTAAAAGGATAATATATAATTAACAAGCTTTGACTATTTAACTTTTCCTCTATCTTTTTCTTGAAATTGGGTTCGACTTTCCTTATTTTACTGATGGTATTAGGTAGGATTATTCTTCCCTGACACCAATCCTTTTTTTTCCATATTAAGGAAATCCTGTGCAAGGCACTGAATTCTCATGGCGACCTTTAGTAACCAAAAATAGTGAGATGTGATCTTCTATACCAGTTATTCTAGTCCTACTTTGCTCCACTCTATCTCACCCATACTATCTCACCCACACATTTAACATAAATGTGTGGGTGAGATAGAGTGGAGCAAACTAGGACCAGAATAACTGGTACAGGTGATTTTGTGTCAAAAATAGCATGTTAGCTCTTTCAACCCCTCTTCACCCTTTTCCTAGTGCCCATATTAAACATGCTCCTATTAGTTCAAACGCCTCTGACTTCCCTACTTTACCTCTACCTCGACCCTGATTCTTCTCTCAATCCTAATACCCTTAGCTCCTTTACCTGAAGCGAGCAACGGTGTTAGTGCATCAAAGGGAACAACATTTTCTTATACTATTAATGAAGTTGTATGCTTAAGAATCAACTATAACCCCTTGATTTCTTTGGCTCTTAAAGGTTCTTTGTAAAACACTGATCCTTCCCTTTCATTGAATATAAATTTTTATTTTTGGTAATAGTATTTTGATGAACGGTAAATTCAAGTGAATACTGATTTTTAGCGAACCTATCCCTAAAATATTTAAAATTATCTGAAATAAGTATTAAAATCCAATGATACTGAAACGGGTCAAAAATAAGTCTGACCAAATGGATTTTCGAAGTTCCAAAAGTTTTGGACAAAAATGTCATTTTTAGAAAATAATGAGTATTGATTATTTTGAACCCATTAGAATTTTTTTAACACGTCCAATCAATAAGTATTGACTCTAATTAGAGTATTTCACGTTCAATTTGATAATAAGACAATTACGAAATATTTTTGGAATGTAATTATGTTAATTGGTGAATTAAACTCATTAAGGTCAATTTGGTTTTTGTTGGTATGAAACTTAGTGGATTAATAAGTCATTAGAGTGGACTAATAAGAAGGTGACATATGTAAAGCATTAAAGAGTATAAAAAGCCAAAAACTAAGACTAAGTCGCTTTATTTTGGAGAGAGAATCGTGAAAGACAAAAAATTAAAAGGAGAGAAGAAGAAAAAGGGTGATATTCGACCAAGCTAGATAGGAAGAAGAGGCTGTTGATTTTCCATGGCTTTGGAACATGATTTGAAGAGAGCTTGATCAAGACTAAGTGTTCTTCAATTGTTCAAAAGATTGAAAGAAAGTGGTAAGTTTTCCTGGCCTAAATTTCTGATTTTGGGGTTTTTGAGTGGGATAGATTCATATAAGATCAATGGTGATTTTTGACTTCCCATGGAGTAGATAATAAGTTTGGAAGCATTTAAGGGTTAAAAATAAGAAAATCAACCAAAGAATCAAGCTTGAGAGAATCTGCCATAGCTAATGTTTTTAGTGTGATATGATCCAAAAGTCCATTTTGATGTTACTTTGCATGGAATTGGTTGCATATGATACGAGAGAGAGTCACACTTAGTGAAATTATGTCTTAAGTTCTCGATTTACATAAACCAATCCTATTGTTTTGGTCATAACTCAACCTACAGAACGTCAAATTGGATGATTCCAATTGGAAATAAAACCTAAGATCATCATCATCATCATCACCCAGTCTGAAATCTCGCAATGAAGCAGGGTTTGAGAAGGTACGATAGTACACAGCCTTACCCCTACATAGTAGAGAAGTTGTTTCCGGTGGACTCGCATGCAAATGAGACAATGTAAGAATGATGCAATATACAGAAACAATTCATTAAAAAAAGTGGAGAATATTTGAAGGATGTCATATCAGCGAGAACCTAATAGTATACAAAGTCCATCCCTCTTTGTCACTCACTAAGTAAGGGGATTGGATAACTAGAACAGTTAATCCTTTATTCTTATCTGATTAAGCCAATAACTACTCAATTCACTCAATATATCAACCACAACTAAGTCAAGACCTCAACTTGAACATTAACCCACAATATAGCATCAACATGCACTCAATCATCATACTTTTCTACTCTCATCTAAACATCATTTTATTCCAACTCTCACTTCCAAAACATCTCTAAATCACATTCATCACATTCTACCTCATTAATCATCAATAAAAGCAAGAATTTCACACACCCATACACCCAAAACACAATTCCATGAAATTAATTTCAAATAACATCACAAATGCTTCATTTAACTAAAAATCCATGATATTAGACAAAATTCTTACCTAATTTAGCTTCCAATTCTTCAAATCTTCAAAAATACCACAAAATCCCTAGCTCCCACTAACATACACGATCATCATCATCTTGAGGGTTAGAAGGTTTGGATTTTTAGTGAAAAAAAGAAGAGAAAGCAAGGTGAAAGAGTAGTATGAAAGATGGTCAAAAATCAAGAAGAAGCAAGGAAGAGGAGAAGCTACGAAATTGGTGGAGAAAACCTAACATAAATCACCAATAACCTTTTAACAGGAAAAGCATCGAGAAAGAATCCAAAAAGGGGGAGTGGGTTTTATTAAAAAAAACCATGTTGGCATGGTTAGGCAAGTGACACTTGTCACTTGCCACTTGCCACATGTCTAATTTTTAAGCTCCCACTTAGTTTCTTTTCAATTAAATTTCAATTTCTACTCTAATTTGTCCCCAAAATTCCAATGGCTCTAATTAATAAATCCGAAAATCATTTATCTAAATTTCCATTGCCATTGGACAGTAATTTCTACTACAGTTAAACAATTATTCTGCCACTTGGCATTTTTTCTAGTCTAGAAATTACCCCGAAATTTCAGAAAAGAAAAGAAAATTTATAAAATTCTCCAAAAATTCAAAAACCACAAAGACCCTCTCCAACTCAATTTTTCATACAAACAAATCACATTTCTTAACACTTATACCGGGATATGTCATGAATGCATGTACAGTCATTTCCATGTGCAAAATTCACTATTCACATATATGCGGATACTAGATTATGCATGAACATGTAAAGGAATTTCTAAACACCCATTGATCACTCAGAATTACTATTCTAACCTCCCCACCAGTAATGGGATATTACATTCTTAGTATCTCAAGAAGATCAATTTCTATTGTTTCTTACAATATCAAATTATTCTGGTTGCCAAAACTTGATAAAGTAGTAGACATCATTATTGTCACATATGTTTAGGTGTGTATCATCAAGGTATCCCATTCTATCCGGAGATTTATTTCTGACATATCACTAATTATGTTACAATAGTAATACTTTGATCTCAATTGATCCTAGATGATATTTCTCTCTTTATCCTCGGCACGATCGGGGTTTCCTCGCATTGATATCTACTAACATCAACTTTACTCCAATTCTCCAAGATTTACCTCTTCTAGTGTTACATCAAGTCATAATGATTCAATTACCATATTGAGCGTATTAACTCTTCTCATTTGATGCATCATCTTTCTCTTTATCTCATTTTTATCTCATCTTCCTATTGTCATTTATTTCATCTCCTAGATGTATATCCTTAATCAATTTAGAATTATAGATGTATAATCATCATAAAATTTTGATCTCAATTTCCACTAATATATTTTTATGGTGGATCGTAACTCTTGTCACATTAATCAAGCAACCACTTCGGTTCTAATTTCATCTTCCTTATGATCATAACAACTTTTGTTTTCATTACATTCTACTTGTACACTTTAATCTTATCATTTCTACTTATCCACAACTTTCATTTTCTTACGTTTTGAAAGAGCACATTCTTCTCACTAGTTCTATCAGCTCAAACTCTTAACACTTGCTCATGCATGTGACTCATACACATGTGACTCAAACTAGGGATCGGTTGCTACTGTCTGCTATGACATGACTAAAATGCATGTAACTTGACTTTTTTTGAAAATGCCCATGTAAGATAATAATTCTGGGCTCTAATACCAAATTATAGCACCTCACTCTCGCAAGACATATACCCGACATCTTGAGTGATATCCGAATACATACCCCGCAAGGGTGGCATGCTAGAATATTCAAACACTCAAAATATACACATCAAATGCAGATGTAATGCTTATGAGACTCACTTTCAATTTGTTATTGTTGTGACTAAGTGCCTATAACTATCCTGTATCCATTATGGATACAGGGCTCGTTAATAACTATCCCATATCCATTAGGGATACCGGGTTCATTTTATATAGTGATCCTTTGGCTCTTATACACTTTCTAAGCTTTAAGCTCTTTTTCACATTTAAGCTTTAAGCTCTTTTTCGATGGCTACTCTCATCACAACAGCCCTTATCTTTCATGCATTCATGAAATGAAATACATCACATTCACATATTTTCAATCAGTTACTTTATTTCACTTTACACATATCATCGGACCTTCGTTCGACATTTAACATTAAGTTGAGAATTACTTTTTCATCTATATGCATATTCACATTTCTCTTCTGAACTCGATCTGACATTTAACAATCACTTTTTATATCACATATTTCGTCAAATTCACATATAAGGAGCACTTCTGTCATTATTCATACATTGATCAAAGTCCTTAGAAATTCAATTCCCAGAATTAGAACAATCACATTTCATTTCAATGGCAGTTCAAAGAAGAAAGTTAAAACATAACAAACAGTGAATGAGACCATCTAGGTCGACTTACAGTACGCTCTAGATTAGCATTAGCTTTCAAGTTCTAGAAATATCTGAATGCGGACGTTTATCCTACACATCTAAATTATGAAATATACTCATTGCACACACATTAATAACTTTGCACAATTATAAGCATTTATTTATGCACAAATGTGTATATGGACTATGTACAATGCATGCTCCATGACAATCCCAGGTATCATTCCATTATTCTCATAACTTAAACATTCATATTTCCAAACTCATATAAGTATCATTCATACTTAGGGTTTATACCTCAATAAAACCCTTAGAATAAAAATTCATAATTCATTTGGTCAAATTCAGATTTTTTCTAAAATATACTTTCGAGTCAATATTACATGTTCTTTCTGGCCTGATAATAAAAAAATTTGGCAATACTTTCTTCTAGAAAAATGTTCCCCTATGTCTTGAGTTACTAATGACACTAAGATCATACAAATTGGTTCAATATCTCAAAAAATATTCTCCAAATAATTCGGGCTGTTTTCATTCTAAAACTACACACTATACTCAACTTCTATACATAAATTGAAATTCTTAGAGACTAAATTAACATTCAATTCTTTCAGATAATTTGTAGCTCTATGTCTCTAATTTACTCCAAATTAAAAATCATTCCATTAGAATAACTACAAATCAATATATTGTCAAAATACATAAGCTTGTTCACTGAAATCCTTCTAGTTATCATATTCCAGCACAGTCAACATCATCTTAAATTCATTAACCTGATTTAAAATTAAATCATAGCCGTGAAACATAAACTCATAACTATGAATTGTTAAAAAATTTAGTCATGGGTGTGCAACCATCATGCACGCCCATGCACACCAACATTTAGTCCTATATTTTTCACTCAGTCTCTCTGAAATGATTTCAAATGACTAAGATTTTTAGTAGAGATGTATATTAGTGTGTTACGAGTCCAATGGTTTAAGTCCCATATCATTTGGAGGTTGCAAGAAGGAGATATAGCCAAACTACTGAAGGATGTTTGAATTTTCTCTAACTAAAGAAGTCGCGATCATGCATGAGCATGATCATGAGTTTTCACTCACTTATCAAAGTTAGGATCCTGCTTCAGCACGATCGTGAGTCTCCAACCAAAATAGGAAAGTCGTGATTGTGCAGAACCACGATTTCGATTCTTCTTCTCTTCAAATACTACGATTTTCTCCACTGACGCATTTCTTCTTTCATTTTTCTGCATATTCATTTTCTACATTCTCCTTGTTTTCTTCCTCGAATTTTCATTTTTGACTCTTATTCCAGTTCAACTCATTATTAAACAAATTAAAAACCATAATTAACACCAAATATCAAAAGCATCTCATATTCACGCATTTTCGCTTTCCTACATTTCTTTATTTTCTACACTGCTGCAGTTTTTCATCTCTTGTGCATTTTCCATTTTCTTCTCTAACTTCCATTTTTATCATTCTTTCTTATATCAAGACATTACCTGAACCTATTTCTTAAACTTATTAGAGTTCATTTCTCAAAACATCCAAACTACTCACGTATACAATTAAAAATAAAAAAGATCATATATGTGAATATCAACTTTCATAAATTTCTACACTAATTCCACACACGTTTTCGTTGATCTTTCAACGACAAAATTCATTTTAACACCATCTTATCACATTTTTATCATCAAATACGTAAAAAATACAAATCTATACTTTCATCTTAAACCTATAGTGTTCATGAAAATAACCATTTTCTCATGATCATGAAATGATAAATAAATCACCATTTTGTTTCATAAGCCAACAACTCGAAAGGATTAACAAGATACTTACTTGTTAAAAATCCAAATTCATTAAAATCTCAAGAAGCCCTAGTCTCCATGCGACTTACGCACATCATTATGGATGTTGGGCAAGTTTCATTTTTTATTAAGGCAAAAGGAAGAAAACCGAAGCTGGGAGTAGAAAAAGGTAGATGAAAATAAGATCTTTCTTTGGTGAAGGCATGATGGAAAACTCGTGTAAAGGAACTAGCTTTAAGAAGATAACCATGAAGAAGATATTTTTAAGCAAGACAAATAATGTCTTTGTCTTTCAAAGTTAAAAGAATAGTAGTAAACTTTTTAAGATCAACTTTACATGCGACACTTGTCACTCATCCATCTCTTAAGGCTTTAGCTAATTCTCATTTAATCAATCCAACCAACTCCAATATGTTTACTACAATTGTCTCTCAATTTTCAATATCATTTTCTCAAAAACTCTAAAGTCATCAATGAAAATTCTTCAATATCATTAAACCTTTATTTCTATTTCCATTTTTCAAACTTACCAAGTGCCATTTTTTCTAGTACAGTAATATACCCAACATTTTTCAGAAAATTTTCCTAAAATTCAGCAAAATTCTAAATCAACAAACATTTTCACCAAATATTTGAATTCAACAATTTATTCTCTCCAAATCAGTCCGCAGTACATATAGTCCACAATTCACATTGTAAATACATTTATGAATCAAACCCGGCAATTGTCAATGAATGCATGTACAATCATTTTAATGTGTGCAAAAATTCAAATTCATGTGCGTGTATGTTAACAATATGCATGAGCATGAAAACTTTTATTGTTCTTAATCTCTTCTTGATTTCACATGTACCATATTTTTGGGTTCTAACTCTTAATATAGAAACGGGATGTTATATTATGAAGCATATTAACTGATCGTTAAACTTAAAAATATTAAGAAGGAACTAAAAATTATGAAAGGGAAGGTATAAAACTATCTTAAAGAGTTATTTAAGTTACTTTCAAAATTCTACAGTAACTATATGTATTAACTAGTGAAATTTCTTAAAGTAAAGCATTATACTAAGATAAAAATGGAAAATTACATAAGCTCCTAACAAAGCAAACAGAAAGCTTATTATTGCTACAATTTCCATAGTCTCATGGATTTTATAATGTACCTAGCAATTGTAGCTATTCTAATCCTCTCTAGTAGTCATTATGTAATGATTTCAATACTAGATTCTTTATTGATGAATCTTTTGATATCTTTCAATCTACATGCAGTAAAACACTACTCTAAATGCAAAACTAAACATAGTTAGATCCTGTTAGACTTGGTATTGGATTTTAGTAACCTAGTAAATGACATTAAACCAAAGGGAGAAATTATAATAAAGTTTATAGAGCTTAAGAATGTTATTATGGAGAATAGAGGAAAAGCTACAATTGAAAAACAAATAGTTCAAGCTCTCATTATTAGTATAATATAGCATTATATTGGATCCACCTGGGGTAGTTTAAAAGCATCCTTACTTCCTAATTTTTCATTGATTATAAGATATAAAATAAAAGAGGTACAAGAGATCAAGCTAGAATTGCATACCAGTTTGTGCCAAAAGGACTTGGTCTAAGATCCTAAAAGCAGGTTGAAAATTTTATGAACTTTAGAGACTTGTTATGTAACCATAGGAAGAATTGAGAAAATATATAGGAAGAGTCTTCTTGTTCATTATAGTGAAAATACACATTACGTAAAAAATATAAAAGGATTGTGAGATTTTTAATCTTCCTATTATACCCCATTTTTAATCAAGTAAAATTGTTCAAAAAGATTTAATTAAATTTTTGAACGTTTATTTTTTTTCAATCAAGTATTTTTCTATTAATTTTATTAACAAAAGTGTATTCATAATATATCATATGAGCAGAAAATTGATATAGTAGACAGGCCTAAATGCTCCATAACTTGTGATACATAAATGATAAAATAGGATCCATTAAGTCTAGTAAACCAATTTTTTGAAATCTCAAATTTAATTAAGTCTCATTTCCTAAAATAATATAATAACTTGATATAAAGATGTTTCCACATGTTAATTAATAGTGATTCTTATCATTCATGCTCTACTTGGCTTCATAAAAATCAATGGGAGTCATATGTTCATTAATCAAGACAATCACATTTCCCTTAGTAGATGGGATCAAGTCCAATAAAGAAATACTTAAGATCATATCATTCATGAACTACAAAACCTATAAATTCATATTATAATAATGGACATGATTATTGATATTGTTTAATTTGATAAGAAAGAGACCATTTGACATTATACTTAAAAAAGGGTGAAGAAACTTGTGAAATTACAAAGATCAAAACTTGGCAATAAATACCAATCAATGAAAAAAATGTTTTAATAATAATAATAATCAATAAGGATATATTTAATAAATAAAAATTAGTGAAATTATTCTTTAATAATAATAATCAAGGAAAATAAAATTTAATGAATATCAATTAATGTGATTTAATGATAATTTTAAGGATGCCACTTAAACATATCATTTGGTACCATAAATTCAACTTTATTCCATCACAAAATGCTATAAATAGATGGAACCTTATCAAGTCAGAGTAATAAGACCATTTAAGAGATCAATTTTTAATATTTTGAAATGTAAAATTCTTTGGATTCATGACTTCAAACTTATACGATTTCAATATTGACAATACGCTATTTTTTCAAATTAAGACTAAAAATCCTATTTAGTTTTATATTTAAATATTTATAAAAATTACTAAAAAGACAAAAATCTTTCACCAAAGTTTAATGCCTAAAATCATATAAATTCAACTTTATTTTTTCTCAATTGAGGATTAAGTAACATCCTAAGCTTATTTTTAAAGTCTTGTTAAAATATGATCAGAAGTCTAATAAGTTTTAACCAAGTTCAAAATCATGTTAAATCAAATTAATTTTGTCTATCAATTGTTCTCTAATATCAAGACTAAGAGATCAAAAGTTTCCATTAATATTCAAAGTCTAATAGTGTTATCTTACAAATTCTCAATTATGTGAATTCATGTTATTAACTTATTTCAACCACACATGGAATTCAAGGAACATTTAAACAATAATTTACCTAAAACGAAGTTGATAAAGAATTCCATCTTCACATTAAATCATAACAAATTAAAGGAGAAAGATCAAATAAGAAATCAAAATGCAATTCAAGAGATAAAATAAAAGGTCATAGATACATTTTATCATATCAATTATTTTATTTCTATAAATTCTTCTTATTGCTGGGTTTAGAATCAAGAGATGCTCCAACTTGTACTTTTTAAGATAACAAAATAGGTTATTTTTACTTTTATTTTTGGTGATATTAGTATAATTTCTTAAAGAATCAATGAATATATGAAAGATCAACCTTAATAGAAAAGTAAGGTGATTAAAGAGAAAATTAAAATGAATTACTACATACAGTTCTTTAGAGTTTGCATGAAAAATTAAAATTTTCATTCATACAGGTTTTGGTGCATAAAGATTTCAATTATAATATGAACATTTATGATAATTTTTAACAAAATTTCTTTTTAGATATGTCTCTTTAAAAGTAGAGGACTTTTCAAGTATGTGTCAATCAAATTTTGTTGAGGGAATGGATTAAAAACCTTAAAAGTTTTTATTAATATTATGAATAAAGACTTAATTTGACCTATAATAGAGTTAGGTTGGCCAAATATATCATTCATCAATTGACTAAGATGGATTTCACGTAAGTGAATTTGTTTCTTTTTTTTCTTAGACATAAGTTGACCAATAGATTAATATATAAAAACCGACTAAAGATCAATTAGGTCAATTTAACTAAAATTAAATATATGTCATAATGACTAGTTCTTATTTTAGTTACTAGAAAAAGAAAATTATTAAGTATAAAAAATCACAATTAAGTTGCAGAATGGCATATGGGTGCATTCATGAATAAGTAAATATAAATACTAAATGTTCAACAAATTTCCCAAATAATTGCATTCTTATGCACGTAAAATTCATTATAAATGTTATCTGAAAACTTAACAATGTATTCAAAGAAATATTTATAACAGCATCAACATCAACATAGTGAAAGTCCTACTAATACATAGGATTTGTGGAGGTCCAATAATATGCAACTTTATCCTTAATCAGTAAAGAAATTATTTCTAATAGACCCATATAAAAAAGTGCAATATAAAGGCTTTCTAAGAAGTCACTCATCCTAATATTATTCTCTTCTAGACTTATTTAACTTCATAGTTATGATAAAATCCAATGCATTAGTGCTGAATAATAATCTACATATTTTTGTGTACATTATATTAAATTAACCAGAAATTTTAAAAAATTAAATAATAAGTAAAGTATTGTTAATCATTTCATATATGTTAATACCAATTTTATAACTTGTGCTAGGTAGAGAATAGGTTACCACACTGTACCAAACAGAATGTAGTATGGATGGAAAACGATTCGATAACCTTCAATACCAAACTAGTTTATGGTATTGGTTGGTACTAGTCGACATTCTTAATATTTGGAACGAAATTTTTATGATGCTCTTAATTATCACTTACTTTTTCTTAATTATATATATTGTAATATGATATATTTTAATATTACAAGTAGATGAGGTGCTATACTTATTACACTTTGCCTAGACGCTATGGATGTTAAATGCAAGTATTGATTTGATTAGACAAATTATAAGCGATATCTCTAGGCATACTATAAGGACAAAATTTACCTAACAATCCTTACATTCTAAAATATATTCCTTGTATTATAAAACAATCCTAGAGATATCGCTTATATATATAAGCGTTCCTATCAATGTTATGAATACCGTATCAAATATAATACAGGATTGGGTTCCGGTGCGGTACTATACCGGTACTAATTAATATCGGGTAACGTTTCGAGTAATTTTTTAAATTTATAAAATAGCCCCTAAATTTTTAAAAAATTATAAAATAGTTTATTGTCACATTGTACAGTTGTAGTTTATTTAATTTAGCTTTTTATATCTTATTCATTTTAGTTTATATATATATCTTTATTATATTCTAATTATTTCTATATAAAATAATTTTCTGTATGTAATAATTATCTAAATATAATAATTTATTGTAAAATAATGAAATAATTCAAAATTTTTGTTTCCGGTGCGGTACTATACCGGTACTAATTAATATCGGGTAACGTTTCGAGTAATTTTTTAAATTTATAAAATAGCC
>JANTPM010000007.1:20127625-20139503 GCA_025434745.1 Erythroxylum divaricatum
AGATTTTTCTCTTAGCTTTCCAACGAATCAAACCGTGTCTAATTTGGAGTTCTGAGTAGAAAGTTATGATCTTTCCAGGTGGAAACATTCAGCATCATCTTCGTCTGTGCTGACGTCATCATCTGTGATGACGTCATCTTCGTCTATGCTGACATCATCGTATGCTTTTGATTTTGACCCTTTTTCCTTCTTTTGGCCATAACTTTTTGTACAGACCTCCGATTGACTGCATTTTTGAAGCGATAGATTTATAAGACATTTTCTATCTTTCCACACCTGATTTATCAGTTTTGCTTTTAAATTGAAAAAGGTGTTTTAAAACAAAGTATGGCGATCGGTTGATAAAGTATGAATATACTTCACTTATTTTGAAATATCTTGAGCATAGGTCTCGGATCGAGGCGATTCTTGTTTTAAATTAAACTAGAGACATAGACCTACAAGTTATATGAAGATTCTGAGCTTTAATTTTACCTTTAAGATTTTCTATTTATGTCATGAAGTCGGATATAGCATTCTTGATCTGTTTCTTTTGGGACAATATTTTAGTTATAACTTTTTTCATTTCTAATCCAAATTGAGCGATTTTAGTGGCGTTAGAATCGTTAGAATATGAGGAATAAATGTCCTTAAGAAGCCGATCTGTAATTCCTATTGCAAGTGTCTCAAATTGTGGTCGGTTTGTTGTCAGTTTTGGGTCTTCTGCGCTTGTGTGCTTACCGAATGTTGGGCCTCGGAGACGGGGTCCAACATGATCTGATAAGGATGGGTTCTCCTGATGCTGATCTTGGCTACTTGGAGGAGCTGTAGATGAGTTGCCCTTGTGATATGGACGAATCGGATAAGCAATACCAAGATGGTTCCTTATTGATTCCATCAACTCTTTCATCCAGTCTGATGAAGTCTTAAACTTACTCATCCACTTTATAAGTCCTGCTTGTTGTCTCTCTAAACAAGCTATAGTCTACTGGTCTGGGTGATACTCCATTGGTGCTTATCCCCCTATTGTGATAGTGAGGACTACGACTGCTTTAATGTTGATGGCTCATCGGGCAACCATGTGCCCCCGACGTTGACAACGATGTGCATATTATGCATTATATTCAAATTTAGTGCCTCTATAGTTGTCATCTCCAGCATTAGTGATAGATGATTAAAAATTCCCATCCCATGTCATAACCTTGTCACGTATGGTCCAACATAAATTTTGATGACCTTCTTGTCCTCACTTTGGCACTAGAAGAACTGCACGAGAGCATGTCCCAAATGTATAGTCACCCGCTCACTCATGCCTCCATTCCTGTTGATCAACTTTGATTTCAACAAGGACTTCCATTAATTTATCTCTAAGTCTTGCTTCCCTTTCTTCTTCTACTTCTTCTAGTTGTTTCAATTTCTTTTTAATGGACTAGGTGATTGCCATTATCCTCTCTTTCAAATTTGTTTCAGTTATGCTCAATAAACTCCCTTTAGGTCTCTTCTCCATTGATTTGGCCAGTTGGTCAAATTTTATTTCCAAGTTTCATATGAATGCTTCTATTTGTTGAGGTTCTTCCTTTGAATCTTAAATAAGTTCCAGTATCATCTCATCCATTTCCTAGGTTGTGTTTTTGTGCTTGAAATCCAAATACAGGGTTGTTCCTTTGTTGTCCCTGATTTCCCCATGAGAATTTAAGGTGGTTCCACCATCTAGGATTGTACATATTATTGTAAGGATTATTTTTGGGTCTTGAAACATTCCCTAAATGGTCTATGTGTTCGGGTTATCTAATTGACAATCATGTCCTAGGTGATCTAACCTAAACAAATTGCACTGCATCACTCTTCCTTATTGAGGCAAAGTAATGTTTTGTATCTTCTTGCTTAGGGCCTCCATTTGACTTGCCAATCTTGTCATAGTGTCTAATTTGTATAGTATAAATGGCCTATTAGTGGTTCGTGCTCTAGCTGAGCACCATTGATAGTTATTCATAGCCATATCCTTGATGAACTCTTGGGCCACTTCAAGTGTCTTATTGTTTAGTGTCCCTTTAGTTGCTGCGTCAATTAAAAGCCCAGTATTCTGACTTCTCCCATTATAGAAAGTTTAATTTGCATCCACAGAGGTAATCCATGGTGTGGGCATCATCGAAGCATATTCTTAAATCTCTCCTAAGTGTTGTATAATGGTTCTCCTTTATTTTGGGAGTAAGACAAGATGTCCTTCCTTAGCTTCATAGTCTTCATAGGAGGAAAGCATTTCAACAAAAAAAATTCTACCACTTAATCCCAGGTGGTAAATGAAGGACGTGGCATAAAATTAAGCCACTGCTTGGTTTTCCTCTTAAAAATAAAAGAATAGATGCAGTCTGATGGCATCATCGTTTGCTCCATTTATTTTAAAAGTATTGCAAATTTTTAAGAAGTTAGAGATATGTGCGTTAGGATCCTCTTCCTAAAGGTTGTTAAATTGGACTGATTGTTGCACCATCTAGATGATGCTCGGCTTGATCTCGAAGTTGTTTGCCTACACGGTTGTCCTCACAATGTTGGATTTCTTGCTAGTTAAATCTGGACTAGCATAGTCCAACATAGTTCACCGTTGGTCCGCCATATTGCACAGCCCTCAGTGACCTTCCAAGTCCTCTATCCAACAATCTAGTTTAAAATCTATAAGTTTTGTTCTACGATGATTCCTACGCATAATTCTTTCAATCTCAAGATTTATGTCAAATAAGTTCTCAATTTACTTTGAGTCGTAGATTGACCTAAATTCTAGTCTAAACTAAGATAATAACCTAACTAAAAAATCAAATTAAATAATGTAAAGTAAAAACAAATAAATTAAAGCAAAACAAGCAAATAAAAAAATGAATAGATTAATAGAACTTAAATGTTCTTAATATCACTGTCCCCAACAATGACACCAAAAACTTGATTGATCTAATTCATTTTATTCAATATTTAATACCACAAACGCATGGTGTAGCTGTAGCTAGTACTAGCAAATACGAGTCAATCCTACGAGGGTCGTGAGTACTAACCATGATTGTCATTATATTATTTAGCTTATAGATTGATTGTGGCTTTCAAATTAAGAAAATAAAATTAAACAATTCAAGTAAATAAGCAGCACGATTAAATCCCCTTTAACCCTTAACTGATTGGTTATTTGTTATGCAGTTGTGTTATTGACTAGTTAGACCGTAGAGATTCCTAAGGTATGTTAATAATTGTCCTCGAGTATACTAACAATTAATCCTAAGTTCTCTAATTGAATTACTTAAGTTAAAACTTATAGGACTGCATTATCATATTATGAATCCCTTTATTAGGATTTACCCTAATCTAGAAGATTTATGTCATCCTATCTCTAGGATTGCAATAAACTCTTTCCAATTATCGTGGATATATTTAAACTTATGATTTCTTAATCGCTACGTTTAAAATCATATTAAAGTCTAACAAATTAGATTAATAGACAATAATAAACAGATAATTAGATCGCAGCAATCAATCAACTTAATTGCATTCACAAAATAATCAAAACATGTTAAAATATTCAACTAGGGTTTATCTAGTGTAAATACTAATAGAAAAATTAGCTATACATCGACAAATATGAAACCATTATCCATACATACATAAAATAGATTAGAAAACATCATAATCATAATTCTAAATCTTCCTTATTATTCTCTATCATGTATTTGGACAATGTAGATGCCCAATCTTATGTTCTGACAGATCTCTCGATAAAAACTTTGCGTCTTCCGCTCCTTAGATCTACCACAATTAGAAGGACTTTTATACAAACTTAGAGATAGGCTGACATAAATCCTCTATACTAGAGTCAAACATAATAATGAAATTCACGAATTGAGTAATGTGATCTTGGGGATTTTAACTAGAAAAAGGTTTTAGTTAATTAACAGAGGATTATCTAATAATAATCTTAAGAAAGATATTTAAAAAGATAGGAATTTTCACATTCCAATGATCAATAATTGAATTGCATGATAAAGGGTTAATACTTAAAAGATCTTAGGGGGATTCATTACTTATGTACTAGTTATTTGATATTATATTAATCTTTAAGTTATCTTTGTCGTGATTTATTATTATGTTCAATTTTAGATTAGTTTAGTTTAATTAAACTGGTAAGGTTACTCTTTTATGACTGCAAGGTCATAGGTTCAAGTCACGAAAATAGTCTCTTTGTAAAAATGCAAAAGGAAGGCTGTGTATAATTGATATCCCTCCCTCAACCTTCGCAAAGCAGGGAGCCTTATGCATTGGGGTTTGTTAGTTTAATTAAACCATCATCTTATTTATTGGTTAGATAATAGAAAGGAGTTTAATATTAGTACGTGTAGTTCTCATGGGATCAACATTTATTTGTTAATGCTAGCTATAGTTACATTGTACACTTACCATTTAAAATACATAATATATACATAATCAAGTTGTTGGCATCAGTGTCAGGGACTAAAATATTATGAAAACCTTACTTTTATCAATCTAACCATTAATTTTTGTTTATTTCTTTTAACTTTTTGCTTTTAAATTGTTTAGTGACTTTTACTTTTCTTACTTATAGAGTTATTAGGGATACTTTACATCCTAAGGAATTTTGATATTGGGGTTACTTTACGACCAAAGGAAAATCTATAAGGGCCCAAAATAACATAGTTGAAATGATACATGTTCATGAAAGTACATGTGAGATAACAGTTAAAATTGTGTTATAATTTGAATGTGAAAGGCATATGACTTGAATTTTAGTAGTGATGGACTATAGTTAGCAAATTGGAATTAATTGATACCATTAGAGAATTGAGGTATTTAAATGTATATTTGGACTAGGAAAATTATCAAATGACAAGTTATGTTGGTACATGGAAATTAAAATGACTAAGCCTAAGGATTAATGACATTTAGCATAGCTAATACCTTGACATTTGGCATCATCCATTTTGTGACAAATGGCTTGGCAAGAATGTGACAAATGGCCTAATTAAATTGTCGCATCTGGCAGCATTCATTAAGTGACAAATGGTTTAATGGAAGTGCGACAAATAGTAGCTTAAGTGCAGGACATGTGTGACACATGCAAAGAAGACATATGCCTTACGATGAGAGTGACACCTAGATGGTGATGAAGCATGTTTCTGCTGGAAACATTTTCTATTTTGTTCTTTCTTCATTTTGCTTCCTTCTCTTCACTAAAACTCTCATGCTCTCTCTAACTTTTAGAATTTTGCTAGAGTTTGGATTATCAACCTTTAGAATCTTTGTAAGTTATTTCATTAAGAAATAGGTCTTGTGATTCTATGTATTATTACGTTATTGATGCCGAAAGTTACACATTAAGCTTAGGTATGTGTTGGTTGTTTGGAAGAGTTGTTTAACTGGCTCTTTGAAGTTAAAGAGGTAAGGGATTTCTACACTTGATAGCATGTATTCATATAAGTTTTATGATACCTAATGAGGCCCAAAAATATGTGTTATGATGTTGAACATTAGGTGCTAGAAAAATAATTCTGGTTTAGCATATGATGTTTCGGTTTTAATGCATGAAAGATAAGGATTTTAAGTTGTTTACTGAATGACTTTGGAATTGGTTCTGGACAAAAAAGTGATGTGTAATTGAGGAATTAATAAGGTGAAATTGAAGTGGAATTCATGAATTTTATTGAAGGGGGTGTTGAAGGTGTAAGATGTGAGTTAATTGTATTAGTTTCACTGAATAGGTTTCACTATATAGGCATTGGTATTTTGGCCATTACTTGACCTGAAGATGTCCAAATGGGGTGGTTTTAATTGTAAATTAAACTAAATACATAGGTCTAAAACTTTCATGACAAAATAGAATTTGAATTCTATCTTTAAGGGTCTTGAAATTTAGCTTGAAATTGAGTATTGACTTAGGTTATAGCACTACCCAAGACAAAAATCATGTCCTGTTGTTATCGAATAAACTGTATTGATATAGGTTGAATTAGACAAGGTTGTCTTCACAAAAGTTGTAGCTTATTCTCTTAGTTTTCAACTTGTGAAAATTTTTGTAATTTTTGGATACCGAAATTGAGAGATATGAGTTGTACAACTTTGAGTGCATGATCATGCACTAGCTAAAATTTCAAACGTACTCAGTTTGTAGTATATTGAGTATAAATTCTAGAATACTAAATCAAATTGTATGAACTATAGTTCATTAGAAACTTAAGACATCGAGGAACATTTGTCTAGAAGAACACATTGCTTAGGAGCCTTAGTTTCTATGCCAAAATAGCTATACAAATCTGACCCAAAACCTATCCTAAGAAAATCTGGAATAAAAAAATGCTATATATAATGTTAGGACTTTTAACAATGGTTTTATTAAACTAAGTTAAGGTTAAAAATAAACCTATATAATGTTAAATTAATGGGGAAAAAGATAACTGAGTTATGGTTTGTTTATGGAGGTAATTACTTAAAGCATGTGAGGTTACTTAATCTTATGTTTAAAGTTGAAAGGAATGATATGTTTAAAGGTGAATGTGTTCTTTTGAATACCATTTTTTTTCAAAAGGTTTATGTTATGTGAATTGAATATGATTGTTAAAAAATGGAACTTTCTGTCATGTTTTGGAATGTGTAAACACAAAATGCCTTTAATGGTACATTATTGCAAATGATTATGCTATTAGGCAAGATTAGTTGGATGTGTATTTATAAGTTCAATTTGAGGAAAGTGGAATAATGACATAACATCTTTTGCTTGTGATTGTGAAATGTAAAATGGATTGTTTTTAAAACTGTCAAGTCCTAGTCATGGGTAAATAGGCATTGCTTAGAAGGGTCTGCAGCTGCTCTTGTGACACTTTGTTGTCTTCTGTCTCTTGCACTTCAATGTCATCTGTTAATGAGACTTAAATCTCTCCTATTCTGTGATATCGATCACGGTATCTCCTGTATTAGTATCATTACCCACTTCTATAAAAAGGAATAACATACTAACTTGTTTTGTTTTCTGATATGTTCAAGTCTAATATAAGTTAAGTTTAGTTTTGATATAGCTAAATGATGTTATGATGTAAATAATATTTATTCAGATACTTTAAGGTTCTATTTTGTGATTCTAATATTCTGTTCGGATATGAGTAAGTTTAAATCAAGTATATTATATATTCTATTTTGATATGTTATATTATGTTTTGATGCAAATGATATTGGGATGTTTAGTAATTTGAACAATTAAAGGTGATCTGAGATTTGATATGATTTATTGTATGTGAATGCTATACGATTGTTAGAAACAATTGCCTAATTATATGTGTTTAGTTTTTCCCCACTAAGCTATATGCTTAGCACGGTAGATTTTGCCTCGTATAGGTTTTGTTAAAAAGACTTGAGACCGGGACAATATCAACCACAGTGGCCAAAAAGATTGAGTTTTGTTTTGACAAAATGTATACTTGAGTTTGTTTGTTTTTAAGTTGCATTTGATAAATGATGACTTTTGAATTTGTTTGAAGGTTTGTAATAACTATACTACAGGATGGATTGGGATTTAAGACATATTTGTATTAAGTTCAATGTGTATAATGCATTTTGTTTGTAACTTAACTTAGAATGAAATATAGTGTATGTTTGTCTGAATTGCTAAAAAAGGAACATGTAGAATGCTTTGGTTCATTTGTACTATTTGTATGGCATCCATATATTTTTCCAGGCGTATTTGGGTGTTACATTTTTTGGTATCAGAGCATGGTTTAAGCGATTTTGGTTTAACTAGTGCTTAATAGCTTATACTTGAGTGTAAAAGTTATGTTTTGGCCTAATGTGGTTTGTCCCATGTTTTGATTATAGAATTAAAGATGGAAAGATCTTACGAAGCCGTTGATGAGGTTGCTAAGAGTAATAGTCCTAAACGATCTCATCCATCCATATCTGGACATTCTGGGGTCAATTAAGGTGAAGTTGAGGTGCCACCTCCTCCTCCAGCTCAGGGAGAGGCTTTAGTTAAGTTGTCTCAGGATATGATGACATTACTGCATTGTATGACTGCACGTATGGCTCTAATTGATCAGTTGTGGAAGTATGGAGCTGAGGAATTTACTGGGACATCTTTGGAGGAATCTAAAAGAGCTAAGTTTTGGATAGAGAAAGTGAAGAGGGTATTAGATGAAATCAGTTGTCCATCAGATCAGATGGTGCATTGTGTTATTTCTCTTCTTCAGGGAGCAGTCTGCTAGTGGTGGAAGTTCATTTTGAGAAATTCTCAACTACTAATGCCTCTGACTTGGGATTTCTTTACCCAAGAGTTTAAAGCTAAGTATGTTACGGTGGCTTACAGAAAGGAGAAGTGGAAGCAATTTCTTAGCCTGAAGTAGAGGAACTTATCGGTTGTTGAGTACGATCCAGAATTCAATCGACTCAGTAAGTACGCCCCTGAATCGATACTTACTGAGGAATTCCAGTGTCATCAGTTTGAGGATAGTCTGAATGATTCCTTCAAGGAGCATCTGGCGGCATTTACCCTTTTGCAGTAAGTGAATTACCGTTAGTTGGTGCAATCTGCTATGAAAATAGAAAGTTCTTGATGGTTAGGAGAGAAAGGAGTCAGCGAAGGGGCTTTGATAGAGGAGGTCAATCCTCAGGCAAGCGATGTTGGGAAGGTGCTTCCTTTGCACCAGAATTTTCTTAGAGATCTGTGGCTCGAGGAAGGCGACAAAATTTTCCCTTATCAACTACTATTAGTAGGGGTTCCTCTGGGAGCCAAGGTTTTGGTGCTCCGGAGTGCCCTCATTGCTCTGTACATCATTGGGGTATGTTAGAGGGCTACGAGTGCTTATTTTCGATGTGGCAGCACTGAGCATCTGACATCCAATCACCCCCTCAAACAGTCTTAGACATTACAAGTCAGTAGGGAGGTTTCTCATGCATCTGCTAGGAATAGAGGACGTAGTAGAGTTCGAGGAGGATTTGGTTCGAACACACCTAATCTGAGCACCCAATTGGAAATTGTGGATCTACCAGTTGTGCCATCTACTTCGAATTGAGCTTATGCATTGAAAGCTCATAAGGATTAGGACACACCTGAAGTCATTGTTGGTATTGTTTCTCTCTTTAATTCTGAAATGTATGCACTTATTAATACTAGATCTACTCATTCCTATATCTGTGTGGAGAAATGTTTGAGAAGGAGATGTCTATAGATCAGTTAGAGTATGACATTCATGTAATGTTAGGCCCCGTTTCAAGAGCCCAACTCAGGGGTGATAAAAACATGAGCCATCATGGAAGCTATTGGGTTATAGAAAACTCATAGGCCATCATCGATTCATCTTCATTCTCATACCATCCCAAAAATTCCCTATTTAATCAATTGATAAATGACAATCCATTCTTATGATTATGTCTTCAATCATATTGTACCTGTTTTGGGACAAGTGACATAACTACTCTTCGAAATGAATGGCGGGTTCGTTACAACAAACTAATGTTTCATCGCGGCGAAACCATGACAATAATTCCAAAGCCCCATCGAGTGAAGTTCACTGTGCCAAACTAATTGGCTTTGCCCCAACGAAGTCCCAAAACCAACCTTTCCAGACCCGAGAAGGTCCATTTAGTGGACCTAAAGTCTGTCCAATGGACATAAGTTGGACAAAATTCACTCAAGAGCCTTCCCAAAGGTTTCTACATCTATTCTAATCTTACTTTCCCTCTAAATTGTTCCACATTCATTTCCTCTAATGCAACATCATTTCCTAACCATTCAACTACCAACTTTACTTCATTAAACTCTCTAATCGCTACTCATTTGATTCATTACTTACAACTAATTCTCATCCTTCACAATTTCCTATCTTTCTTTTCTATAACACATCTCACTTATATATATAACAACAATTCATGTTCAAAATTCATGATTTAATGCTGATAACTTCTTCAAGTATACCTAATTTCATCTCAACATCATCCATACACAATTCATAATTCATTAAAAATAAAAGATAAGAGTTTTACAAAGCTTTAATTGCATTTCAAGCCACAATACATCAATGTCTCAAAATCCCAAAATACATAAGATACTTAAACTAATAATACTTGAAATGCGACTAAAGCCTTGTGGTTACAAAATCTAGCTTAAGATACAAAAATATACAACTTGGAGTGATGCGTAGCCTCTCGCTCACTCGATCTCTTGCTCATCACATAGAGGTGGGAACGGAATAGGGGTGAGTTTAAAGCTTGTTGGTATCAAGTTTATAACGGAAAATAAGCAAAATCATTGAAAATGCTCAATGTCGTAAAAATTTTGCATCAAATCCATAAAGAACATATTTCCCAAATTCTCAACTTGTCAACACATATCATAAACACATAAGTCACATATGCATCACATTTTCATCTAATCATAAACACATAAGCAATTCAAAATGGTTTGGGTAGGTCCATAAACAGAACGTACAAATTGTAATATCCCATTATGCATGTTAAGGCTAGAATTGTGATTTATGAGAAAGTAATGAGAAATTAGGAAATGCACATCATGCTTTAGTTAAATATGACATGCACATTTTTGCACATAAATATGATTGTACATGCATTCATTGACATTTTCCAAGTATAACTGATTTATAAATGCGATTAAAATGTAAATCGTGAGTTATTTGCGTTAAAAACTTATTTGGAGACCATTAGCATTATTTCAAAATTGTTGGTGAATTTAAGGTATATTTGGACTAGGACAAATGCCAAGTGATAGGATAAATTGTTACATGAAAAATTTAGATAATTAAGCCTAAAATTGAGTGACATTTGACATAGTTAATTGGTGACAAATGGACCAGTAATTAAGTGACAAATGGATCAATTATTGTATGACAAGTGGACCAATAATTAGAAGACATATGGACTGATTAATTGGTGACATATGGCAGCATCTGGAGTGGATTAGTGGCAGTATCTTGATTAGGCAAATGTAAGACATGCCTTAGGACAAATGTTGGCTATAAAGTTGACACCTAGCATGTTGATGGAGCAAATTCCAATTGCAATGTTTCTGTTTTTTCTCTCTCCCTTCTCCACTAAATTTGCTCCAAGTTTCTCCTTTTTAGTTTGCTTGAACCCTAGTCAAATTGCTGCGCCAAAACTAGCTTTTCATCTTACACAAAATAGCCCAGAAAACCAGCTAAAAGTTACCTTCATCTTGCTGTCCAAAATCAACCTATTTTCATCATAAGTTTGTGATGAATTTTACTTGCATGGAGACTTGATTTAATATGAAGTTTGAGCTGAATTGAAAACCTAACAAGTAAATGAAAATTTGATCTTTATGATATGTTTAGTAGTACGAGAATTATGCCTGAATTGGAATGACATATATGAGATATTAGTGAAGATGTATGCTGGAATGTTATGAACTGGAGAATTTTTATTGAATAAACTTTGGTATTTTGATTATATCTTGAACTATAAGCTTCTAAATGTTAAGACAAAATGACTTCACATATATGATTTTGATGAAGAACAAATAATCTATGGAAAAGCAGATGAAGAAAAACAGACTTAAATTGAAAAGCAGACGGAGATTGAAAAACAAACGTAAGATTAAAAAGCAGATGATAGTCGAAAAGCAGACGGAAGCAAAAGCAGATGGAAGCCAAAAGCAGACGAAAGCCAAAAGTAGAAGAAAGTGAAAAGCAGACGGAAGAAAAAGCAGACAAAAGCAAAAGCAGACGATGGAAAACAAACGAGAGCCAACCATGTAAGAATCAAGAATCAGTTTGAGTTAGTTACAGAACTCAACTGAATAACCACTTCTTTCAAGATTCAAGAAGCAAGATTCAAGAAGCAGTTGAAGACGAAGGCTATAAATATGAGTCGAAGTCGAAGATTGCAA
>JANTPM010000007.1:20152094-20168956 GCA_025434745.1 Erythroxylum divaricatum
ATACATTCCAAAGGAAAGTCATAGCATTCAAGAAATCAAGCAATGATAAAATAAACTTTAAACCTAACCTACCCATAAGCCATACATGCTAGAATAACCATAACCTTAGTGAGAAAATCCCTAAAATCCATAGATCTCACCTTCTCTTCCATTTTTCTTCAATCTCTACACAAACCCTAACTTCCATCTTACACCATTCTTAAACCTAGCTTAAGCAAAGGTGAAACTTACCTCTTCCAAGTAGTTTCCTCTTCCTTTTTCTCCTTCTTTCTTCTTTCCTTCAAGCCTCCTACGGGTTTCCTTCCTCTCTTGGCCGAAACTCTCCTCTCCTTGCTAGCTCACGATTTTCTTCTCTTCTTTCCTTTAAGTCTACGACACTTGCCTCCTCTTCTTTTCCTTTAACTCAACTCCTTTTATATCTCAACTAAAAGCCCTACCTCAAAACTATGTAGTTTTGATACCCCTTCTTACAATCCCTTTTGGGCTCTCCTCCTCACAAGCCCACTACAACAATCCACTTATTTCTAATCCTCCTTCTTATTCCACTTATTCCATAAAGCCCATTCTTTCCAACATTTAATTCTAACCCTCCATTTAATTTCTAACTTCTAATTTCTAAGCCCAACATAAAAATATCTATATAAATACATATTTAACTCAATTAAGGCAAGATAAAAATATAATTAACGAATAAATTCATAAATCAATAAATAATTAATTCAAATAAAAATAAAAATTTTCAGGGCCCAACACTAAGCCTGGGCTTTGATACCAAAATGTAACATACCATTCTCTTAGAGCATATGTCTGAATGTATCAACAATTATTTGAGAGCATACTCAATGAGGATGACACATTAAGACGATCACATTACCACATTATTAGAGGCATGCATTAGCACATTATTGGAGGCGTCACATATCAAAAGCATTTCAAACATTCATTTTGAATCATTTCATTCACAATCATATTAAATCATAAATTTCATTACACTTTAGAGTTCACCTATACATTTGACAATAGGTGAGAAATGTTATTCTTAATGCATAATGACTTGAGACATCTACAGGGGCAACTGATCCCGACAACTAACTCATGTCCAATTATAGTAGATATACTCCAATTAGTCTAAGTAGATCTCCACTGAACCTCAAAATCAACGTTGTAATTTTGATAAGTTTGCAAACTCAGTGAGTGAACCATCATCGATGTATTCACTCAAGTTAGATACATAGAGACAAGTCATATCCCAATTCAACAATTATTATATATCATCCAGTATTAAATATCACATCATATTTCATCATACCTTATCAAGTACATCAAGTTTATCATGCTTTCATAAGTACATTAGTTAAACTAACATTTCATATCCCAACACAACCGCATTTACTATTCAACTGTATTTCAAACAATTCAACAATTCATTTCAATTCAATCATATGATACATATAAGGATGTATATGCAAATGCACATGTAACTCTATTTTATTTTTCTTTGTTGTGACTGAGTGTCTATATACTATCCCGTACCTGTTGTGGATACCGGCTTAATTTCATTTAGCCTCCAGTATTCATTGTGGATACCAAGCTCATTAATAAATGAGCCTATGGCTCGTTGGGCACAATCCTGAGCTTAAAGCTCTTGTTCATGTTGGTCACTCTAGTCACAACTCCTTTATATGATCATGCATTTCAATGTGACACATCCTTCCATATGCCATGTTTCATTACCTTTCATTCCTGTGTGCTTCTGTCACATGTATCAAATTCAGCGGATCTAAGTCTAGCAAATCCCATTCAATTGTCCACACATTTCATATTCATTCTGATATTTCACATTCAATTGTTCTCACATTTCATATTTATTTCAGAATTTCATATTCAATTGTTCTCAAATTTCATATTCAGTATATAGATCATACAAAAACATATATAATTGAGTTTACACATCTAGGTTAACTCATAGTATGCTCCAGATAAGCTATTGCCTTGATGATCTAGTAATGTCTGGATGTTGACGATCAACTTGTGTATCGATCTTCATGCAATACACGCATATTTCATACATCATTAAGTTGTCAATCATATGACTATTCAACCATTCACATGTATATACATATGACTATTCAACCATATATATATGTATATATATATATATATATATATCATGTTTTAATGCATGCTCAATTGACATTCCATTTATGTATTAATATACAAAGAGCTTGACTGTACTTATATGCTTTCAGATCTTTCAAACTTTATAGATTATATACTACCATTTTACAATTAGGTTTATACCTTAAGTAAGCTTGATTTATTCATAAATTATATACGCTCATATAATTATCCAATTCTCATTCACATTTACTTCATGTTCTCCAATGTTCATTCATTTATATCTAATACATAATACCCAAATCCTATGAATCATATTTGCATTGGTAAGAACATCTTAATTCCTTTAACAACTCATAATTTCCATATTTTAATACATTGATATCAAGACAATCCATTCCTTCAGTTATGACATCAATTAACAACCTAAACTTATCAAACCCTTACCAAATGAATAAAGCAACAATTTCAGTTCATTTCAAGCCTCAATCAAGTCTAAATACACCAACGTAAAGTGACTTATCCTTATGTGGTTCAATAATTACACAAGCAGAATTTTTTCATTTCAAAGCATTTCCCACGATCGTGGAGGATCTTCCCAAAATTGTGGGATGAGTGCCCCAAACATGCACTATCCAGTTTCCCTCAATTCTCCACAAATTTCACTTACTTTAAAGCACTATTAACACTTGCTTTTTTTCCATATTACATGTCCTTAAAAGCCACCTCAATTTATGTCAATATAACTTCCATTTTGGCTACATTTAGGCTCTCTAAATTTTGTTCATTTATATCCTAGCATTTATATTCTAAACAATCACTTCTTACACATAACCTTACATCCCCAATTTTTCAAACTTAAAAAACCTTCATACTAGATTCAAAACACCTTCATAACAGTTCATTAATTACACCTTAATTATATCCTAATTATACCTCAATTCCTCATCAATTTCATCTCAATTTTTAGCTCAAAACCATTCATTTTGTAGCTTATAAACTATTGTTTTTCATGCATACAAAAATAGAACATAATCTACCATTTATGCATCATTTTCTAACACTTATATAGCCCAATATAATAATCAATATGTCCTCAATTTAGTTATCATCAAGTACTATTAACATATATCACAAGATATCAGTATTTCACTTACTTGATCAGGTCAATTGCCTCCTCAATTATCAAGCTAACGTAGCCTTCCATGCATGCAAGATCATCTCAAATATAAGATGATAATGGATAGAACTTAGGTAAAAGTTGAAAGTTGTGAGTAAGAAGTGAGTTATTGGTGGTGAGAGGGATGAATTAAAGCAAAAACAATGAAGGAGATGTTTCTACATTAGTTTACATTATTATGTGTAAGGTTTCTATGTAATACAATGACACTTGTAATATTTGTATGTAAGCCACTTGTCATCACCTTATCCTGCCAAATGTCACCAAGATCCTAGGCCACTTGTCGCTTAATCTCTAAGCCATTTTTTATTCAATCTCTAAGTCACTTGTCACTCAATTATACTACCATGTGTCACTATTTTATAGGTCTACTCATCCTAATTTTTCACATGTCAACTTATCTTACCACTTGACATTTTTCCTATACTATATGTACATATTAATTCATCGATCCCTCAATTGTAACAATTAATTCCAAGTTACTAATTATAATCCATCAATTCTTGTCATTGGTAAACTAAAGTACAAAACATTGGAAATGCACATTTATTTTAGTTTCATACCCCGAAATATGCCAACTAAGTGTAGTTTGTCTAACTCACAATTCATGTAAGTATGCTAATATTATCCATTTGAATACAATCATAAAATCATGTCATAATATACCAAATTCATTCTATATGATGCCACTCATGTGACACAGTAGCCTAACACTTTAAATCCTTCAACAATTTAAGGGATGGGATACTACAATCTGGGTTGGTCCTTGGCATGTCTATAATAAAACCTTTATTATTTCAAATATAGAGACTTGGGCTTAAGTACGAGGAAATCAAATAAAAGAATCCCTATTTGGATATGTATACATGATGTTCCATTGAAATAATGGACTACTAGTGGACTGAGTCACCTTGCCAGCCATTTTGGTAAACCAATTTCGATGAATCAAGCTACTACAAAGACTAAGAAAGTTAAATTTGCAAGATATGCATTCTAATTATTTCAATTTCTGATTTTCCTGAATCCATCCCTTTCATCAAACTCAATGAGGAGCTTGAACCTATTAAGGATCAGTTAAGGGTCTCATATGCTTGGAAACGTCAATCTGCTGTGAATAAATCCTGAAAGCCAATAAGTGATGTCTTTGTCATTGGGACTTATCGAAAACTCATAGAAATTGACCAGTATCACGATAAACCTTACGACTCACCAAGTCAAGACAGATTATATGAATGGAGAGCTCAATTCTAGTATTTAGGTTCCTAACATACACAATATGGTCTTCAACAAAGTTGCTACTATAATTGAAGAGGGTGAGGTTTTGTTTTCAATCACAATCGAGGAGAAGTCTAAACAAATAGTATACATAGTGACTATATCAGTTGTAATTTTTGAACAAACAGTTTGTGTAGTGGCTCCAATAAAAGTACCGGTTAAGAATTCTAAGATAAATAACACAAGAACTCTAGTTGTAAGAAGTAATCAACAAGATAATGGTGACAAAGACTTTGAAACAGTGGTTAAAAGAAGAACAATTACAAAGAAAACAATTTCATCCATGGAGCCTACTGAAATTTTTTTCCAACTTAATGTTGTGTACTGACCAAATGATCTATCTACAAATATCATATAGGTATTGTTCTCAACCTGTCTATATCTCTTATTTTATGCACATAACAATTGCTATCAAAAAGAATTTCTCTGGAACCAAATCAAAAATATCTCAAACTCCACTAGTAACCCTTGGATTGTTACTATGGACTTTAATTCCATTCTTGAAATTGATAAGGTTTAAGGTCATAGATCAAGAGGATCACCTTGCTCAGATCTTAGAAACAGTGTTAAGGTGGCACAATTACTAGATATTTTAGTTAGAGGCTACTTCTTTACCTAGAATAATAGATAGTAAGGTGAATATACCAAACAGAAAAAGCTAGATCAAAACATGGCAAACACTGAATGGATGTAGAAATTCCCTAGCTGCTTTTCTAACTATCCTTTCAACAACTTATGAGACCATTCTCTAATTTTGACTCAAACTGAAGTATCAATCCTAGAAAACCATTCAAATTCAGTAACTTCTTACTTAATGTTGCAATTTTTGAAGATGATATTTGAAAACCATTGAGAACATAAATATTTGGCACCAAACAGTACATTTTATCCAAGAAGTTGAGCATTATCAAGATATAATTGAAGACCCTTTTTAAAGGAAACATTGGCAATACACACTACCTTTTAAACATTACAAAAAGTCACTTGGACCCTATTCAACAACAAATCTAAAACAACAACAACGTTGATTCTAGTCAATTGCAAGAATTAAAGAAGAATGCATTATAAAATTTCTCTATGGCTCTATAGTATGCTTATTCACTTATAAAGAAGAGGTACAAAGTAGAATGGTTGAAGAAAGGGGATATAAATACTTCATTTTTCTATAAAGTTGTCATTCCTAGGAGGGCTGCTAATAGAATTGTTTCTTTGGAATTCAATGGATCCAACCTAAATTCACAAGAAGATTTGATTGAAGGAGCTTTTAGTTATTTTCTAAATTAATGAACAAGCACTCATTCTTCTATACATATACTCAAGTAGATTTTGCAAGGTTTTTTATCATCTTAGGAGGTTGATTTCCTCTCTCATCTTGTTTCAATACAGGAATTACAGTAACCTTAAAGTCTTTACACTTCTTCAAAGCTCCTGTCCTGATGGTTTCAATTTGAATTTTTCTTGCAAACTTGGACACTCACAAGAAGCCTATTATCAAATGTTGTTATGGAATTCTTGAATGGGGGATCAATGTTGACAGAGATTAATAAAATCTTTGTTACTGTGGTCCCTAAAAATGGGAAACTCAACATTTTCTTATATTTTTGTCCTATATCTTGTTGCAACTCCATTTATAAACTGGTCTCTATAATCCTAACTCAAAGATTAAGAAATGTGTTTCTTAATCATATTAGTGAATCACAGGGTGTACATGGAAGGGCTATTAGAGATAATATTATGATACTTCAAGAGTTTATTAGAACCTACATAAAGAAGAAGGGAAGAGCCAATTGTTGTTTAAAGATTGATCTCCAAAAAGCCTATGATTGTGTGGATTGGGGCTTCATCCCTAATATTCTAGTAGCCATGGATTTCCCAAATAATTTTATCACGTGGATCTCACAACATATCTCATCACCTTATTATAGTATCCATATAAATGGTCAGCCTACAAAAATGTTAAAAAGCGTTAAATATATTAGGTAAGTTGACCCTATATCACCTTACCTCTTTGGTTTAGTGATAAAGGTGTTCAACAAGCTACTCCAAAAGATGGTTGAGAGTACTGACGGCTTTAAATTTCATTCCAACTACAGAAGCATTAATTTATGTCATCTTTTTTTATTGATGATCTTATTTTACTCTCCAAGGCTGACCCTACTTCTGTCTTAACTCTTATGAAGGCCTTTAAAATGCTAACACAGAAGTGATTTATTCCTATCTCATAACCCTACTTCAAGTAAATTGCTCCAAAAGTGATTTATTCCTATCTCATAAAGCTACTAATACAGAATCTACCATGGTACTTATTACATGTTTTGATGTTCAAAAGCTCCTAATGATGTATCTTGGTATTCCAATCTCAAATTTCAAATTCAAATCTATGGATTACTCCTTCCAAATTATTGAGATTAATCATAGAATTACTTTTTGTAGTGTTACAAATATCTCTATTGTTAGAAGGGCTCAACTCATTATATCCATTTTAAATTCTATCAGTATCTATTAAGTAGCTCTATTGCTTTCAATATGAAAGTTATTAAAGATATGAACAAAGTTTTAAACAAGTTCCTATGGCCTAGCCACAAAGGCAACCCTTGCAAAGTAAAGATGAGATAGAGGCTTGTTTGTTTATCGAAAAGTTAGGATGGAATTAGTATAATTTCTCTCTTAAGACTTTTAACTCTATATTACTTTCCAAAAGGCTATGGAGACTCCTTACTAGCAAAGAGGCCTTATGGTGTATATGGATCCATATATACTTCATTAAAAATAGGAACCTATAAAGCTTCATCTCAGATAATCTGTCTTCTACCACTTTAAAAGTTATTCTTAAACTAAGAGTACAATTAAGGCCTCACTTCATCAATCTTGTTGGCAATAGAGAATCTACTTCTTTTTAGTTTGATAATTGGATGTCAGTGGGACATCTGAAAGATCTGAATCAAGCTAATGCATTAAAACCCTTGATACAATAACAAAAAAATAATAGCTTATAAGAAAGGATTTGATTAGAAATGTTCCAATCTCATCTTCTCTAAATAATGAAATCCTACAAACTAGTCTTAACTTGGATAATGATAATGTCATATGAAAACATACCACCAATAGGGTGTTCACTAATTTGTCTTACAAGAAAGTATTTGACAGCAACCTTTCAAGCCTTCTATGGACAAAAATAGTCTGGTTTAACAATCTTTAGTTGAGAGAATCAACAATCCTTTGGCTTGCTATGTTAAATAATCTACCTACTGTTGACAAAATTGCAAGGTTTGCTTACCATATTAATTGGAGTGTCTCTACAGAGGTGATGAGGAAACCTAAGACCATCTTTTCTTCAAAGGCAATTATGGCAGAGATCCCTAGAAATCATTGATGTTAAAGTATATTTAAGTGAATTTCCATAGTTTTTAAGCTAAATTAAGCCTTGACGTACTAATTTGCAATTTCTGAATAAAACTATCATATGGTGATTTGTATCTCTATTTGTCTTGGTCTCAACAGTTTAGGATGAAAGGAACAACATATATAATATTTCATGACAAGTGCCTCTCTATTGAGCATTTCAACACATATCTATTTCAACATATTAAGGCTCATATTAGCATCCATAAACATAATGATTTAGACTTATGTTATCTCAGCAATGTGTAGAGAGTATAAACAATTGTATGAGTTGTATTCGCTTTAAATATGTGTCAGATGTAATCTTATAGTGTTTCTATATCTTATCTTTACAAGGTGATTGTACCGGTACTAGTTATGTTTGCCTTTGTGGCTTAATTTAATTCAACTTTTCAAAAAAAAGTCGAAGGTTACATAATTGTTGCATCTTAAGGTAATTTCACCAAATGTTGTTCTTAATTTTCAATTACAATTTGAATCTCATTCATTTCCATATGAATTATTGGATTAATTTAATGAATTGCATGTGAAATAGAAGAGATTTGGTTTAGGTATATGAATTTTACCCATTAGGTTGTAAAATTGCAAAATTTTTGTTAGCTTAAGTTTAATTTGTTGTTTTTTGAGTAATTAGATAGTATTTACTAATTTAATTTCATTCTAATGTAATATTTTGCATGATTTAGGTATTATTTGTGTTCAATTTAGGTTTAATTGTTTAATTCTGTAATTTAATTTTAGAATTTAGGAATTACATTATTAATTGCATAATTAGATTAATTTTATTTCTTACTTGCATTTTTACCTATGTTATTAATAGAGTCATTAATTTAATTTTCAATTATTTTATTAAATAATTTTTTTAGTTTAATTTGATTTTTAATTTTGTGTTTTTCGCAATTGCATAACGTAGTAAGTATATGAATTATATGTGGGAAATTTTGGCTTATTCGTATTAGTGTTTGTTATTTTCTCACATTTTATTTTTCTTTAAATATAATGATAAGAAGAACAAAAGTTAAGTAACAATGAAAAGAAAAGGAGGTACTGAGGAAGAGACAGAAAGGAGAAGGGTCTACTAGAGCTTGCCCACCACCAATATGACAAACTACAACATATCTACCAAGTGACATGAGATGTTGTGTTTTAGTGTTAGGGCCCACAAGAAGCAGATTAGAGGATTAAGGAAAAGAGATTTAAGGCTGGAAGATGCATAGATTGGGAGGTGCTAGAGCATAATAGCCTGGCTTAGTGGCTTTGGGAGTCGATTAATGTTAGACTTTGATCCTGATTCTTTGAGGTCATAAAGCCCACATATTAGGAGCTTACACTTGAGGTGTGCTCCATGTTCTATATAAAAAAGGGTCGCCACGATTGGGACCTACCAAATATGATCCAATTTAGGATGCTTAGAGATATGATAAGGATGAGCTGCATGAACTTCTCTATGATGATGGGCCTCTACAATTAAGACTTCATAAAGATGTGATAGTATACAAACCTCGGGATAGATATTGTATATGATATGTATGGCCATCACTTCTAGCACATCATCAAAAATGAGGATGGTTACAACCTGAACATTTTAAGACATCTACCGTACGAAATCCTACGTTTAAATACATCCACGGGCTTTTGAGTCACACATTGAGTCAGCTAAATTATAGCTTTAAATTCATTAGGAACTTAGATGTATTCTACTTATAGAGTATGAGAGAGAGGATGTCGATTTGTATTAGTTTTTTCTATTTTCTCACATTTTGTTTTTCTTTAGGTTCAATGATAAGAAGAACAAAAGTCAAGTAACAACAAAAAGAAAAGGCAGTATTAAGGAAGAAACAAAGAGTATAAGGGTCTAGTAGAGCTTGCCTACCACTTATATGACAAATTATAGCATATCTACCAAAGTGACATGAGATGTTACATTTTAATGTTAGGGCCCACAATAAGCAATTTTAATGGCTTAAGGACAAGAGATTTAGGACTGGAAGATGCATAGATTGGGAGCTACTAGAGCATAACGGCCTAGCTTACTAGGTTTGGGAGTCGATTATTATTAGAGTTTGGTTCCAATTCTTCAAGGTTATAGAGCCCACATATTAGGAGCTTACACTCGAGGTGTACTCCATGTTCTTTATAAAAAAGGGTCGCCACATTTGGGACCTACCAAATACGATCCAATTTAGGATGCTTAGAGATATGATAAGGATGAGCTACATAAACTTCTTTATGATGATGGGCCATTATAATCAAGACTTTATAAAGATGTTATAGTATAGGAACCTCAGGATAGATATTCCATATGATTTGTATGTCCGTCACTTCTAGCATATCATCAAAGAGGAGGATGGTTACAACCTGAAAATTTTAAGACATCTACCCTACAAAATCCTACGTTTAAATACGTCCACGGGCTTTTGAGTTATACATTGAGTCAGCTAAATTATAGCTTTAAATTCATTAGGAACTTAGATGTATTCTACTTATGGAGTATGAGAGAGAGGATGTCGATTCGTATTAGTGTTTTCTATTTTCTCACATTTTGTTTTTCTTTAGGTACAATGATAAGAAGAACAAAAGTCAAGTAACAACAAAAAGAAAAGGCGGTATTAAGGAAGAGACAAAGAGTATAAGGGTCTAGTAGAGCTTGCCTACCACTTATATGACAGATTAGAGCATATCTACCAAAGTGACATGAGATGTTACATTTTAGTGTCAGGGCCAACAAGAAGCAGTTTTAGAGGCTTAAAGACAAGAGATTTAAGACTAGAAGATGCATAGAATGGGAGGTACTAGAGCACAATAGCCTAGCTTAGTAGGTTTGGGATTCGATTAATGTTAGAGTTTGGTCCTGATTCTTCGAGGTCATAGAGCCCACATTTGAGGAGCTTACACTCGAGGTGTGCTCTATGTTCTTTATAAAAAAGGTTCGCCATGATTGGAACCTACCAAATATGATCCAATTTAGGATGCTTAGAGATATGATAAGGATGAGCTACATGAACTTCTCTATGATGATAGGCCTTTACAATCAAGACTTCATAAAGATGCGATAGTATAGGAACCTCAAGATAGATATTCCATATGATATGTATGTTCGTCACTTCTAGCACATCATCAAAGAGGAGGATGGTTACAACCTGAAAATTTTAAGACATCTACCCTATGACGAAATCCTACACTTAAGTACATCCATAGGCTTTTGAGTCACACATTGAGTCAGGTGGATTATAGCTTCAAATTCATTAGGAACTTAAATGTATTCTACTTGTGCAGTATGAGAAAGAGGATGTCGATACACTTGGGGCAAGCCTTAGCCCAAAGTTTCTAGCATCACATTAAAGAGAAGAAGATAGATATGATATGCATCAAACCCCCATGTAATGCAATTTGCGAGGAGTATGGGAGTCTTTAGGAGGCTACCACAGATAAGGTTGCTCAGTACTATGGTTACCCTCATCTTAGATATAATAAGGAAAATGCATATGGTAAGTAGGAAGCGGGGATAAATATGAGACATTTATTGACTGATTAAGTTTTTGGATAAGCAGGTAGCTTTTGGGAGTAAACGGAGATTGCCCCGATATAATTGGAGGTTAGACTCACCACTGTAACAAATTGGAGGACAAGAGCATAAAAAGAGCTTAAATCTGTTAGCTAGTACAAGATCACCCAAGTCAACAACATCACTAAGACACCAGATGAAAATTGCTCGGCTGGAGACATACTTATGGTAAATCTTGGGAGTCCAGTGTAATATCTGAGTGAACATAGCAAGTGGATAGATGAGAGGCCAATGACAAATGGATGGAGGAGATTATATTGTAGATGGTAAGACACCTCAAGATGTCCATACCACCTCCACCATCTGGAGTGGCTACATTATCTTTAGCTCCACAACTACATGATGCTTAAAAACCTAAGGATCCTTCAGTGATTGACATACCACTTACTGACATATTGATAGCTACAAAGGCAGTATGGATGTTTTATTAGGGTTTTCTTTTGCTTCCATTTTTCATTTTATTATATGATGTAGTTTTCTTTTATCATTATTTATTTTAAACTTTATTATTGAAATATTAGTTTTATTTTATTTTTCCTTTTATCCCCTTTTTCCTCTTTTACGAGGATGAATGTACCTAATATCATATGAAATCTTAACTGAATTTGGAATTTTTAATTATTATTATTATTCAGGAAAGTACCAAAAATCATTGATTTTTTGTGCTTTTATTATTGAGGAAAATGTACAAATTTAAGTATATTAACGGGATCAATCAAAATTTCAAAAACAAATTCAAATTTTTTAAATTTGTTGTAATCTTTATTATTTATTCTTAATAATTGACATCTTCATTTAATTAAAATCTATCTAAAACACTTGAAGTTATTATTGATTATTGAATTAAATTAGTATACAAAAAGATGAAAGTTAGAATAGACTTGCTATTATAAGCCATATTTTTAGTAATCAACGAGACAGTTAATTTGAATGAAAATTGCATATTATTTACACACATGAAGCCTATTTGTGATCTTTTGAGTCTAAGAGCAAATATATCATTATTTTATGCTCTTTTATTCCTTGTTGTGTGTTATCATGCATAGTTGGATGATTCTAGAACTTGCTTTTATTATTCATGTTAAGATAACATTTTTAAAGTAAAGGAATTAAAATGATAAAAGCACTGAGATATAACCTTTTGTTTTAGCCTATTTTCTTTTATTATTTTCAAACTTATTTTTATCCTTTAAAAGTAATCATTTTTTAGACTTAGCCTTTTGATTGATTATAAACACATTAATAACCTTTTCCCTATTTTTCTTTAAAACCTTTTATTATTTTTAGACCCTAAAGGATTATGCATTTACTTGATTACGTGAAACTTGCGTTATATAGAAGATTTATGAACGTTGATTCTATCATAACTTGAGTCTAATTGTATATTTATTTGATTGATATGATTTGGTTTTTAAGGTGTGGATGGATAGGTTAAGTTTGATAAGGAATGAAAATTTTTGATGATTTGGATTGTGATTTGCTTGAGGAAAAACAAAAGCTTAAATGTGGGAATGTTTGATAAACATTTAATTCACTATTTTTCTAAATTCATATTTATTTTTTATTGTTAATTGATACTTTTTTACGTTATTTTTGGTACTTATTTTGTGTTATGTGTTTTTCCATGTCTCAATTGCCTTCATAGATCAAAAGGAGAAGAATTCGGGTGAAATTGGGGTAGAACATGGAAGAATTGGAGTCATTTTGGAGGTACACACCCATGTAGAGATGTACATGCTTATGTAAGAAATATACACAATCATCTAAAGGGACTATGTAAGCAACTGTAAACATTTAAAGCTTCGAAGATAGAAACATATGTAACCAACATACACAATCGTGTTCCATGCCCAAGTAAGTAACTAAAAACATGTAAAGTAATGATTACAAAGTGTTTTTAAGATACATAATCACTCATATGACTACGTGAATGACTATGTATAATTCAAAAACCTTAGTTTCATAATATAAAAGGCAATTATGAAGAGGAAACGCAGAGGAAGCAATTAGAGTTGAAAGTTACAGCTAAATGTAAAGTTGGAGACATAATTCTAAACCTAGGACATCAAAAAACTAAAGATTACTTTAAGAGATTTGATAGAAAGCATATTTTCATCAAAGATTTAAGGTGATTACATTAAAGAAAAAGGAGATATACACTTTTATGGATTTTTTTATTATTCTTATAAAGTTTTTATTTTTTTCTATGATTAAGAACTAAGTTTGTTTAGTGCCTAGGTAGGATGAACCCTAAGTTGGGATGGATGCGATGGTTTGATCTTTTATTTAATGTAATTAGATTGATTGATCCATTACCTTTCAATTATACATTTATGTTATTGAATTAATATGTTCGAGATATTAGTTCAATGATTGATTTCATATGATGAAGATTGAGAAGTCCTTTCGCATATGCAAGAGATAGGTCGACATGAATCCTTTGGATTAGGGTTAAACCAAATATTGAAATTCACAAATTTAGTAATACGATCTTAGGGTTTTTAACTAGAAAGAGGTTTTAGTTAATCAACTAAGGATTAGTTATTAATACCCTTAAGAAATATATCAACATAAGATAGGAAGCTTCTTGGTCTAATAATCAATAATTGAACTGTATGGTAAAGGTTTAATACTTTAGAGATCTTAGGGTGATTCATTGCCATGATACTAGTTATTTGATATTAGATTAATCTTGTATTATCTTTGTCTTGATTTATTATTAGGATGAATTTTAGTTCAGTTTATTTTTAATTAAACTATCATCTTTTTTTTTTAGATAATAGAACAGACATTAATACTAGTACTTTTAATCCTCTCGAGATTGACTTGTATTGCTAGTGCTGGCTATAGCTATACTATGACCTTGTGGTTTAAAACACATAACATATGCACAATCAAATGATAAGCATTTGTCAAGTCCTTCTATTACAAGATTTGTAAATAATTTCTTATCACTTTAATATTTTGCTCTAATGAAGAAAGAGTTAAAGTAAATGTTTAAAAGTGATAAATGGATCACATCTCAGTATGTTAAGTCTAATACTAGAGTGGAGGTTTCGAGAATTATACTTAAAGATAATGAATTATGGTCTCAATGTTAATTTGTAATTCGAGTTTGTGAGCCTTTGGTAGGAGTACTTGATCTAGTTGATAATGATGAGAAGGTAATAGTGGGTTATTTTTATGATGTCATAGAAAGGGATAAAGAAGTAATTAAGGCCAATTTAAAAAATAGACCTTCTTCTTTATACACACCTTATCTTGCGGTCATCAATGAGAGATAGGAAGGTAACATTTTTCTCCTCTGTTTACAACTAGGGTATTTTTGAATCCTAATGTTTGTTTTAAACCAAGTTTTACAGAGAAAGCTTAAGTTAATAGGAGAATGCTATTAATTATTGCAACAATTATTTCCCATAAGATGATGCAAGATCTCCTAAGCTCACAAATGGAGATTTATAAGGATACTTCTGGTAATTTTAGTATCCTCATTGCTATTTTTCAAAGAGACAAACTTAATTCAAGTATATATTTCTCACTTTTATTACTTGTTGGAAGTTAATCATCACTTTATTTTGTTTAGAAGTTTACTTTTTTCTTACAATTACTTAATGAGACCAATTCGGAAGTAGCGTTCCAAAATTTCAAAGATTTTACATTTTAAATTCTGAGTTAATATGTGAGTGCAACAAGATGTGAAAGAAATGTGAGCACAATTGAATTTATTCATTCTAAGAATAGGAGTAGATTGGAACACAAAATATTAAACAATTTGGTCTTTGTTTGTTACAATGTAAAGTTTTAAGAAACTATGTTATTATCATTATTAAGTTCAATATAAATTTTTGTAATTTCTTAGTAATTTAATTTTATTTTTTTACTAGGAATCTTAATAGATTAAATAGTTCCATAAATCTATTTTGTCTTGACCATATCAATCTTTTATTGAATTAAATTTCTGAGGAACTGAGTTTGATATACGAGAGTGATTTGGAAGATAATCTTAAATAAGAAAGTATTAAAATGTCATTTAATGAAATAAATTTGAATTATGGTAATAATATAACTTCTCTTAATGATGAGGATTTTGTATCAAATAAGAATTGAGATCAATGTGAATAGAGTGGATATTCTATTGAATGAAGTTCCAAAATTTTCATTTCTTCTCTTTTCTTTAATTTCACTTATATTTGTTGCATATATTAAATTATATATATGTAATATAAATATAAAATTTTTAACTGTATATTTTTATTTCAGGTTTCGCTTTTACATGGTTGAATTCTTTGGTTCAAACTCTTGTTGTAATACTTATGGAGTCATGAAACTTTATATCTTTTATGTAATTATTCTTTATTATTTTATAAAATTGTAACATTTTAAGTACTTTGTATTATTCTTAGTTTTATATTTGTAAGATAATTAACGATCTTTTTTATATTAATTATGGTTAATATTATATGTGAAACATTTGAAAAATAATATTAATATAACTAAATAGATAATTGTTATTTTAAATTTATATTATTATGATTTTTTGAGACAAAGTTGATGTAAAATTATAAATTATATACTACAATACATTGATGAATTATTTTGTAACTTTACAAAAATTCAAATACTATTTTTTTAATTTTTTAATTTCTCAAATAATATCTGGCATTGACCAATATTGTACGATGCCAAAACTAGATATGAAACTAGCAATCAGATTTGATACTAGTATTGCTACAACATTCATAATACTGATGCTAAGGAGCTATTTGGTTTCACTTATGTTTTTCTGTTGTGATTTTTAGTTTTTATTTTCTGTTTTTTTGTTTATGTTTTTTCCTTAAAAAAATAAAAAATTGTTTAGTTGAGATTTGTAATATAAAAACTGAAAACAAAAATCTGTTTGGTTGAGATTAGTAATTAAAAACAAAAATATGTTTGGTTTTATCATCTTGTTTTTATTTTTGTAATTATACTCTTATATTAATAATTTTATATCATACATTATATTTTTAAATTAATTAATTATCATTTAAGCTAAAATTAAAGTATATGCAAATTAAATGTAATTAAAAATTACATATTAATAGTATATAATAAAATTCTATAGATTAAAAAATTATATTAAATCATTCTAATCAATAAAAGATATCCATCATATTATAATTCTTGAAAACATAATAATACTATCATTTACAAAAAGAAACATAAATCAATAAGAAATAGTATAATCACTCCACATTTGCCTAGCAATTTCATCTCGCTTTTAAGACATACCTCAAAGTTGTACTAGAGTGATATTATACTACACTTGAGAACTTACATCTT
>JANTPM010000007.1:20169056-20186115 GCA_025434745.1 Erythroxylum divaricatum
AATAGTATAATCACTCCACATTTGCCTAGCAATTTCATCTCTCTTTTAAGACATACCTCGAAGTTGTACTGGAGTGATATTATACTCCACTTGAGAACTTACATCTTCATTTTCACTTCCTAATTTGTTCTTCATTTTTGACACAACTGTCAAATAACTTATCACTTTGTCCATACATTCTATTATAATTGTGTATAACACAACAAGCAATAATGATGTATTTTTTTGTCATATCATAACTCGACATGTTTTTAAGTATATTAATCTTGTTTTTAGGACGTCAAAACTTCTTTTAATAACATTTCTTAATAAAGAATGCCTATAGTTAAACAATTCTTGTGGACCTTGAATTCTTCCTCTGCCTCTATAATCTCGCAAATAATATCTTTCACCTCAATATGGTGAAAGAAATCTAAGGATATTAGTGTAGCACGAGTTAACCAAATAGTACTTACCTAACATAGAAAGAACATAATATTAACAAAAAGATATTAAAAATAAATCATAATTATTATGATTATTTAAAATAATATAATATCTTGTGGAGGCATAGGAAATTGATTCGCTAGATTTGTCACTATTTTCAAAAGAAATCGACAGTCATTTGTAGTACCTTCCTATCCAGTCATTGCATATGTAAAACGCATGTTAAATGTGCAATAACACATAATAGTTTGGGTTGAATTAATTCTTTTTCCCCTGTATAGTAATTGTAATGTGTGCCATCTATTGCTCCTATATAATCCTAACAATTAAAAAATATATTAAAATAATTATTAAATATAAGGACATAATTAAAATACTAATTAAATATATGAATGTACCTGAAAATATGGAAAGAATTTTGAATTATGTTAAATCTCGGGAGGTGTATTAGTAAAAGATGGTGAAGTAATGATTCTTTTTGCAAGACGATTAATTGCATGTAAAATTTTATGAAAGTACTTCAAAATTGTCTAAGTCGAATGTTGAAAGTGTTTTGCATTGAGCCTACTTGTCTCACTATGCCCTATAGTCATCAAGAAAATTGCTACTTATTCCTCCACAGTCAAATAACTTGTTGCCTTTAAGCATCCTAAACTCTTCAACTCATCACATAAGCTCAAGAAAATTATATTTCTCATTCTTAAGATTTCATAAATCCTTGTAGGATTCCCATTGAAAAGTTCTAATATCCAATCATGACTTGGTAGAGCAGAAGTTCTACATGGTTGCTTTTGTAAATGAAAATATTTGTTCTCTCCTCTAGCTATAGAAATAATGATTACATTCTTCCGTTCATCATTAGAATCTGATAAAAAATATGATAAGAAATCCATGTATCTACAATGCCAATATTAAATAATTAATAAAACATTCAATCAAGTAAATTTAATCAAATATAGACAAATATTCTTACAAAATATAAACTTAAAATTAAGTCAAATATTCATACAAAGCATAAACTTAAAATGTTCAAAATATGGAATAGTACTTAACATAAAATTGTCAAATCAATAAGAATTAGATATGAAATAACATGAAAATATAACTAAAGCGACATAATTCAATCCAACTTCCTTGTTTCTGTCATCTTCATAAAAATATCCCTATAAAGTGGAAAATCATGTAAAGCCTTCACAGTTTTTCCATATTGCACATTATCAACATCCAATTCATCTAAAGAATTCAGACATTCCATTATCATGTTAGACTTTTGAGATCTATTCTCTACAGTGGATGATGTTTCACTCAGTTTTTTCTTAAATAAATCATTCTTCCTTTTTTATTGTTCATCAAGTATAAGTAAGGCTTTTTCTAAAATGTTCGAATGTGTCTTCTTTGTCTTCTTGTTCTTAGGAGATTTCTTTCTCTTAGATGGAGAACTTTTATCTTGATCTTCTTTTTCATTATATGATTAATCTTCATCGACATCATTTTCATGCTCCTCTTCTGTACTATTCGATGGAGATTTAGTTGATGGATGTGCATGCACACCAGCTACAGTAGTATCTCCAAAAATATGACACAAGTCTAAAAATTCCTTAAATCCTTTTTTCTTGAATCTGTGAGCCATTTTATGCACCTATAATGATGAAAAAGAAATACGAGAATGAATATTATATAATATGATATATTATTAAAACAAAAGGCATATTTTACCTTAAATAGATTTTCCCAACATCATTTGTAGCATTAACGTCACCAGTAAAAGAGTTGTAAACGATGCCTGTTTCTTTGAGTAAGTTCTTGAAATTCTTTAATCTAACCCTTAATCCATTATACTCATTCTTCAATTAAATAATAGTATACTCCTTATTAAATTTTGTTTGAAGCCCTGCTTTAATATTCTTCCAACCAGATTTGGAAAAAGATAGTAATCATTTGATTTCCCTTCTTCACTTCTTCAACCATAAAGGAGATTAGAAACATCTCTATAGTATCATTCCATACCCCATCTTTTTCATTTACTTCCATAAAATCATTAGAATCATTTATATTGTTCAAGCCTTCCATCACCAAATGTAATAACATATAAGTGACATCAATCATAAAAATTTCTACAAAGTATTAAAAGCTAAACATGGCTCAAAATAAACATGTGACATCTGTAACAATTTCAAAAAAATATTATAATTATTTTATTGTTATAGAATTATAAATATGGATCATAAATACGAAGAATATGGATTATAAATACATAGAATATGAAGAGTTAGGCATTGGATACCAATTTTGACTTTTGACTTTTGAGGTGCTAGAAGTCAAACTTCTTATGATGCCATTGTCGAAAGACAACATCGAATAGGCTACTAAACCTCATGTCATTATCTATTTTAATGAAATTTTGTGTCTAAACTTATACATAAATTAGAATTCACTATATGTGAAAACTTGGTAGCAAAACCACTACAGTAAATTGTTGGAAAGTTGACTAGGATTGCCTAAATTAGTGGGATCCAAAATCAATTTCCAGATTATTTTTTTTAGTGATTTCCATTTATTTACTTCTAAATTTCTAGGCTGATCTTTCTAGATATTCTTTAATGCAATCCCTTAATTATTTCCTAATCCTGTTGTATATATTTGTAGAGAATGATTAATGAAAAGTGTGAAAAAGATTATTCACATAATCCTTTGTTTCATGGTATCAGAGACCTAGGTTTCCAAACCCCTAAAATTTGTCAATCACCAAAACTTTCCTAACCATCTGAAATTTCTTCTTCCTCTGTTATCACAACTATGGTCGAAGACCATTAACTGAAGAATATTCCAATGTTATTTCAAGGAATACCAGTAGTTTAACCTTCCCTTTTTTACCATATGTGAATCACTCACTACAAATAGCCCAACACAAATTGAATGGATCAAATTTTCATGAGTGGTTACAATCTATGTTGTTAGTTGTTCGAGGGAAAGGGAAAGAAGGTTATCTTATCGGTGAACAATCTTCTCCAACCAAGAATGATGCCAGTTTTAAGATATGGGAAGCTAAAAACTCTATTGTAATGGCCTGGTTGATAAATTCAATGGAGCCTCAAATAGGACGCACTTACCTAGACTACAAGACAGCACACGAAATCTGGAAGGCAGCACAAGAAATGTATTCATATTTTGGAAATACTTCTCAATGTTTTGAAATTCGATTAACTCTTCAAAACAAAAAGCAAGGATCAAAGTATGTAACAAAATACTACAATAGACTAATTGAACTTTGGAAAGAGATGGATTTATTTTACTTAATTCCATGGAAGTGTGCAGACAATGGAGTACCCTATAATCAAGTACTTGAAAAGGAGCTAGTCTTTAATTTGCTTCAAGGTTTAAACAATGATTTAAATGAAGTACGTGGGAGAATCTGGGAACAAAGATTTAGATGAAGTACGTGGTAGAATTCTCAGAAGTAAGATAGGAAGAAAGCAAGAAAAAGTTGATGTTGAGGATAAACATACTCCCAGCCATTGAAGAACATGCACAAGGTTCTACCCTTGCCACAAATCTTTCAAGTTCTTCTAATACCCAATATCAGAAGCCAAATGAGAGCAAACTATGGTGTGAATATTGTAACAAGCCTTTTCACACGAAGGAGACTTATTGGGATCTCTATGGAAAACCACCAGATTGGAAGCCATGGAGTAAAAGAAGCAAACCTGCTACCTATGTAGCTGAATATGCTGCAGAGACTAAGAAAACTGACACTGCAGCATTTACACCTGAACAAATAGAGATCTTAAGGACCCTTTGCATCACATCATATGACAGGTTTACGCACCGTTTTTTTCTAGTTATAAAAAATGTACTAGAAATTTTCAAGTCTTTATGGCAGCTGGAAGAACTTCCTTAGTGGTTGGAATTGGATATGTTGTCTACAATGGTTTTGTCTTAAAAAACATGCTTCATTTTCCTAATTTAAGATATAATCTTCTTTCTGTTAGCAAGTTAACTAAAGATCAAAATTGTGTAATAATCTTTGCATGTGACCATTATATTTTTCAGGATCTATCTTTGGGGAAGATGATTGGCAATGCTGAAGAACAAAATGGTCTCTATTACCTGACTGGTTCTCATAAACCAAAAACACCTACATCTCTTTCTGTGTCTAGTTTATCTAATTCTGATGTGATTTTATGGCATAAACATTTAGGTCATCCTAGTGTTTCAAATATGAAGCATTTCTTTTCGAAGTTGTTCATCAATAAAGATCTTTCCTCTTTTTCTTGTGAATCATGCATTCTTGCAAAACAACCTAGAAAAAAATTATCCTATTAATGATTACAAAATGTCAAAACCTTTTCACCTTGTTCATAGTGATATTTGGGGGGCATCATAAGTTCGTGATTTAATTGAAAAAAATGGTTTATTACTTTCATAGATGACCACATAAGGGTTTGCTGGGTCTACCTTCTAAAAGAAAAATATGATGTTGTGTATGTTTTTAAACAGTTCCACGTGATTATAAAAAATGTTTTCCAGTCTGATGTCCAAATTTTTCGCACAGACAATGGAAAACAGTATTTCTCACGTATTTTAGGAAATTATTTCATTGATAATGGAATTTTTCATCAAAGTTTGTGTACCTATGCACCTCAACAAAATGGGACAGCTAAGAGAAAAAATTGTCACTTATTAGAAGTTGGCCGATCAATTATGTTTGAAAATGTTGTTCCATTCCATTATTGAGGTGATTCCATTTAACCGCTTCCTACCTAATTAATAGGCTTCCTTCTAAAACTCTAAACTTTCAAACTCATATTATTTGTCTCAGAAAATACTTTCCTCATGTCAAATTATTGAATTCTCTCACTCCTAAAATATTTGGTTGATCTGTTTTGGTTTATAATACTCCTCCTATACGAGGAAAACTTGATCCAAAAACTATTAAGTGTATTTTCTTAGGATATTCTCCTAGTCAAAAGGGTTACAAATGTTATAATCCATACTTTAAAAAAATTGTGTGTCATATGATGTGACCTTTCTTGAAAATCAACCTTTCTATTCACATGCTTTTCTTCAGGAGGAGAATCTAGGTGAATAAAACAACTACGACCCTTCTATATCTAGACTTGTTTCATTGTCGATACCATCAATTTTGTCTCCATCTTTACAACACACATTCATAGGTGACTCAAGTCAAAGGGGAGAACTACCTCAATTAACCCAAAAAAATAGGGTGAACTATTTGTTTACTCAAGGAGACCACGAGTTACTCAGCAAAGCCAAGCATTTGAACTAGAAGAGGATCCCATATCACAAGTTTTACCTCAAAGAACTGTTACAATTGATGACCTTTACATTCCCACTGCTAGCAGAAAAAGGTTAAGATCTTCTACTGAACATCCAGTTTCAAACCATTTGTCATATTGCCACTTATCTAACAAGTACAGGGCATTCGTCTCTCAACTTGATAATGTAAAAATTTCTACCAACATATATGAGGCATTGAGAGATTCAAGATGGAAAGCTGTAGTAATGGAAGAAATGAAGGCCTTGAAAAAAAATGACATATGGGAAATAGTTAACATACTCGATGGGAAGAAACTAGTTGGGTGCCAATGGATCTTCAAGTGCAAGGCTCGTTTAGCTGCTCAAGGATATACACAGACCACAGCCTTGATTATGAAGAAACCTTTACACCTGTTGCAAAATTGAATTCTTTTGGGGTTCTCTTATCTATAGCAACTAATCTAGACTGGGAACTACACCAAATGGATGTATCCAATGCATTCTTAAATGGAACTCTTAACTGGTTCTGTGTGTAAAATGAAAAAATCTCTTTATGGGTTAAAGCAATCTCTTATAGCTTGGTTTACCCGGTTTAGCAATGCTATGAAGCAATTTGGTTATACACAAGGGCAAGCTGACCATACTTTGTTCACAAAACAATCTATAGATGGGAAGAAATCCATTTTGATTGTATATGTAGACGATATGGTGATCACAGGTGATGATAATGAAGAAATAGCAAATCTAAAAAACCTGCTGAAATTTGAGTTCAAATTTAAAGATCTTGGGAAGCTTCAATATTTCCTTGGAATGGAAATAGCCAAAAGTAAGTAAGGCATTTTTATTTTTCAAAGAAAATACACCTTAGATCTATTGAAGGAAACAGGAAAATTAGGTTGTCAACTTGCAAGCACAGCACTAGAAAAGCATTGGAAGCATAAGGTTTCTAAAGATGACGCTCCAACAAACAAAGAAAGCTATCAATGTTTGGTGGGAAGATTGATCTACCTATCACTTACTAGTTCCGACATTGCTTATAATGTTAATTTGGTCAGTCAATTTATGCATGCTCCCACTAAGAGACACCAAGATGCAGTAGATCAAATTCTTAGGTACTTGAAAGTAACACCTCGAAAGGGTTTTCTATTTAAAAAGAGTGAAATCCTAGAAATAGAAGGATTTGCAGATGCAAATTGGCAAGGTCAGTTGAAGATGCTAAGTCCACTATAGACTATTGTACAAAGTTTTAGGGAATCTTATTACATGGCATAGTAAGAAACAAACTGTTGTATCTAGAAGTAGTGCTGAAGTAGAATATAGGGCAATTGCATAAGGTATTTGTGAGTTAATTTGGCTAGAGAGATTGCTATCAGATTTCAGTTTTCCATTAGAGTGTCCTATGAATTTATATAACAATAGTAAATCAGCAATTGCAATTGTTCATAACCCTATACAACACGATCGTATGAAGCATGTTCAGATTGATAAAAATTTCACAAAGACAGAGACTGAAAGTGGGAAGATCAGTTTGTCCTATATGCCAACTAAATCACAAGAAGTTGATATTCTCACTAAAGCATTACTTAAATCTGGTTTTGAATCAAATGTATGCAAGTTGGGAATGTTTGATATACATTCACCAGCTTGAGGGGGAGTGTTGGAAAGTTGACTAGGATTAGCTAAATTAGTGGGATCCAAAATCAATTTCCAAATTTTTTAATGATTTCCATTTATTTACTTCCAGATTTCTAGGCTAATCTTTTTAGATATTCTTTAATGTAATCCCTTAATTATTTCCTACTCCTACTGTATATATTTATAGAGAATGATTAATGAAAGGTGTGAAAAATATTATTCACATAATCTTTTGTTCATAAATCATTTACAAATTCCTTCATTTCAGCTTCAGCTTTAGGTAATAGGCCACTTCAACAAGATTTATGAGCAAAGGGTCGAGAAGCTTATAATATAATTGAGATGGTAAATATGGAAAATTTTTCAACACGATACAGAATTAATAGAAAAAGATGGACTTCAGTGTACTACAACAGTGTCTTACACTAACGTGTTTTACTGTAAATTAGAGGTCAGAATATTGATTGAGAACTTAATGACATAATAAATTAGAAACTTCTTATCTGCTCTTTATAAGAGATAAAAGATGAACACAATCTCCAAAATGATAAAAACAACAAATTGATATTGAAATAAAGACGAACAGCGACAGGTAACAAGAAAGACGAGCCTAAATTCCAAGCTTTATCTACTACCAAACCAGCAACACTTCCCAACTCCTTTTAATTACCGAAGCTACCCAAGATGCAACTTCTAGGTTCGATTATTTATTATGCCCAATGTTCAACTTGAATTCTAATTTATTAATGGTCAATTATTAGATATAATCAAATTCAACCTATGTACAAATGCATTTAATGTTTCAGTTCATTTATTAATCTAACATGGGATATAAATTGATTGCAACGTAGCCTCAACATGCCACATTAAATGGCATGAAGACAAGAAGAAAACAACTATAAATTGATTACAACTAGGCTTCACACTATGCTCCACTCTATGCCACTCTATGCCACATTAAAGACTTAAAAACAAGAAGAAAATAGTTATAAATATGTGAGGACAAGAAGAAAGTAGATACAACTGTCTCCACTTTAAAATGACTGGAGGACCAAGAAAAAAACAACTACAAAGACGTGAGGAACAAGAAAGTAACTATAGTTGTCTCCACTTTAAAATGACATGAGGACTAAGAAAACAGCTACAGCCTTCGGTTTTAATAACGTTATTCCAACTATTGTTTCCACTTCTTATTCACGGTTTTGTGTTGGTTCTTTATAAAGGATCAGTTTGCCACAAAAAGATGAAGTTATAAGTATGTTTAGCAGAAGAGGTAAAGCAAAAACTGAAGAACTCATTCTAGTCAGAAAAATTGTTGTTCAGAGGAAGAACACAAAACGAGAGTGCATCATCTTCTTTATCATCACAAAAAAGATGCAAAAGCTTATGCTCAAAGCAGAAATTCTATATGATTGCTTTTGGTAAATATGACTACATATATAGTACTATTTTTTTCTTCATATCTCTCTTCTTTTTCACAGTTCTATATTGGTTCATAGCTTTCTGCTATCATGCCTGGTTTCTTTATTTTGTTTTGTTACTATCAAACTAATGTGACTAACCCTACTATTCATCAACAATATACTCAACTGAGAGTAACATAGAGAATACAAGGAAGTAGTAGTGATAGTTGCAAGAAGTATGATGGGTCTAATGTTATAGGCAAGAAAAATTGCAACAACCAATATATATGAAAATAAACCTGAAGAAATTGCAACACCAGTGAAGACGCAGAAGATGAAGTCAGCGTAAAGGAGAGAAACCAATATGAATATGATTTGTTTTTGTGAAAAAAAAAAGTTTCACAAATAGATGAAAACTTGTTTTCAGAAAACACAAAAACGTTATTTTTATATTTTCTTAAAATAGTTGCTGTTTTTTTCTTAAAAAATGAAATATACAAACAAGTTTAACCAAAAACGTTTATAACAGCTGATTCTTAATCTACAAAAACCACACTAAAAAACAAAAACAAAAAGGCCATAAGATTACCTATTTTATGTTTGGCTGGTATCAAGAATCAAAGCTAAAGATTCCACTTTTATTGTCTTAATATTAAATATTTAGGATAAAATCATTTTAAGAAAGAATTTCGAGATTATTTTTCATTTCTTGAATTTTGTGTAAATCTCCTACTTATAATCGATTAAATCTTATTAGGCTGGGCGTGAACCTTGAGACCAGATGATTTGAAAAGTCCGTAAACTGGTCTGGCGCTACCGCTAAAAGAATGCTTTAAGGTTACTATATCTAATTAAAGTTGTGGATATGTTCTATAAACAAAAAGGCATAAAGAAAAAAGAATAAAACACTTAACATTTTTTGTTTTTATTTTTTCCAATTTTGTTTTTATTTTTATTAGATTTATTATTAATTAAATATATATTATTTAATATGCTAACTATTAATAAAAAGTATAAGTAGTTTAATTTAATATTATATTTAATTAATTAAAATTATAAATAATTTAATTATATTTAGTAATTTATTTAATTTTTATAATTAAATCATTAATAAATATAATTAAATTAAAAATATTTTCATATATATATTTTTAAATAAAAATTAAATTAATAATTAAAATAAATTTATTGATAATTTATTAACAAATATTACACAAAAAGATTAAAAATAAACTTAATTAATTAAAAATAATTCATCAACCATTCCAACTCCATGGATCTGGATGACCACGACCATGCCCATGCCCACACCATATATGATTGTTGTAGTACTCGAAATAGCCCCCATATGATGGTGCTGAAGATGTCGTCCATTGAGGAGGAGGAGGAGGAGGAGGAGGAGGCGGCGGCGGAGGGTAGCAACATGCTCCGTACATCACCGGCGGCGATGGATAATATGCAGGGGAAGGATACGGCCCAGACCCAGAGTTGTAGGGTGTCGGATAATTGTTCTCTGCCATCGTTAACAACGAGCTCTCAACCTCAACTCTTGGATAATCAATCTTATTGCTATTGTTATTATCAATATGATAATCTGATGATGATATCATGTCACCGCAACAACAACTATTATCACTGGGTTTCCCATTCCCATTATCAACCAATACCGCCATATACGAGAAATTCAGAATCCCATTGGCCTTCCCCTCACTGTCGCGTATCTGGTAGCTCACAAATCTCACGATTCCTCCTCTACTCTCCTCCACCATTTCCTTCACGGGAACCCTAACTTCTCCGATTGTCTTGTCACCAAACATAATCCCTTCGTGCCGTATCTCGAAATGAATGAAGATTCCATCCAACTTTCCCCCGTCCTCTTCCAGGTCAAAGCGCATCTCCTGGTTCCATTCCGGATTGCCGTCTCCTTCGGTGTCCGCGCTTGTCCTTTGTCTCTGATCATTCGGCTTTGCGTTTCCGTCGCTGATGATGGAGACGGAGACGTAGATGGACAGTTTCTGGAAGAAATTGAAGGCGGTCACTTGTTTGCATGACACCACTTTTAGTTCTATGAATCCCATTCCTAGAAACCTAACTCTAATTCGATTGCAATTGTGAAACCAAACCTAATCAAAACCCAGAGCGAGTGATGAGATCGGAGCAGGGCAGATCACAAAGAAACTACTTTTTCTTCTCTTTTTCTAAAGCCGATCAAAAATTTGTGGACATACCAACTGGAATATTCACAGGTGGTGCGCGCCCCTCTTTCCGATGAAATCCTGAGAGCGGTGTGTTCTAACGCTTGAAAAAGCAAGCGCAACGCGTTTTAAAGTCTGCCACAACCGAAACACCTACCTTTCAGAGATTCCAATGCGTGGTTTCTTTTTCTGTTTGTTTGCCTTTGGCACTCAAAGGTGGAATCCCCCGTTTTAATGTTTTAAAAATCGAACCGGTCATTAAATTGGTGGCCTTATTAATTATCGATTTGACCGATTCAACCGGTTCAACTACCGATTGAACCGGTGTGACGTAATAATTATACAATAATTATATTTAATTATATATAATATTAAAAATATTTAAAAAATTCAAAAATAAAAAAAAATAAAAAAAATAAAAAAATTTTGTCTAACCGGTCCAACCGAATCGGTCCGACCGGTCAATTGATCGATTTTGACCGATTCACACCGGGTTAATTGAGTACCGGTTTTAAGGCATAAACCGGATCGGACCACCGACCGATCACCAGTCAGACCGGTCGGACCAGCCGGTCCGGTCCAATTTTTAAAACAATGCCCCACTCTAAGTGTCCTCATACTTTGTCCCGATAGAATTATACGGAGGATAAATTACGGTTTAATTTCACTTAAGTCTTTTATACTCAACTTTCTTACTAATAACAGTAGAACTACTCGGGCTATGTTTGTTTTTTTATCGAGATGAGCGGAGTCTCTATGCGTATAGGTTACTGTATCATATGCTAAATACTAAATTACCCGTTCATCATAATGGATTAAGCCGAAGTCTGGCATCTTTTAATCAAAAACAAGCGGGTCCCACTCCCAGTACAAGGCTACAAAGAACAATCTCGATCTGAACCCTAATGTGTACAGTATAATAATTTAATCTGAATTCTAATATTTACAAAACAGATGTTGCGAGTACAAACAATGTAACGGAGTAATCCTTTTGTCCCAAATTTGATATAATATTTTTTTTAATTTTTAAAAACAAAGGGGGAAACTAACATGGCATGTTTAACTTTAAACATGAAAGTGGGGTCTCACATGCCTAAAACTCACCGTTTAATCTCCCTAATTATCTAATTTCGTTAACTTTCTCCCAAATCTCCACTTGCCTATATCAACTAATCACCATCTCTTAATTTGTTCAATCACAAGCACCAGACGCGTTCCTTACAGCAGCAATTGCAGTAGCACGCTTGTATCAGCAACAGCACGCTTTTCTACACGTTGTGCATTGTGTCTCCTACTCTCCTCCTGACACTACTTTGGATTTCTAGCAAACATGAAAAGTACAATCCATCATAGTAGGCCCTTCTTTTGTCTGCTTTGTAGTTTATGTTTTTTTTTTTAATACATAGATTAGGTATTGAGCTTTTATCGGACTAATGTTAAACTTTTAAGACCTTACCTTAAGAGTCTTGTAAAAGGTAAATCTAGAATTTCAAAATCTTTCAGGTTCTTACTTAATATATACATTTTTGGGTGTAAGAAATCATCACATGCTGATTAGTCAGCTATTGATTGATCATTAGGTCTACTCAGTATCAAATTTTCAGCAGCCCTCAGATTTTCTAATAACTCCAACTCTCATATTGTTGTTGGAAGTGAGACGTCCGTAATTGATCCGATCAAATAATATACTTAAGAGGCTAGAGGATCATCAACAGAGAAAATTTCTAGCTCCCCTTCTTTTTGGTAACCCAAACCAAGACCTCTTACAAAGGGCAACCTTTATATTTGTTATATGCTATGGTCCATATTTCTTACGCATAATGCCAGATTCGTCATTTTAATTTACATTTGTGATGTGGGTGCTAAGCCAAGGCAAAATGTACTGATGAGCGTTTAAAAGTAAAAATTACAGTTGAAAATTCAAACTTTTGTTGATATCTTTTTACAACTTTTGTTAAAGAAAATAAGTATGCATATAGAAAGCAAATTCCCAATCGAATTTAATGGATAAAACTTATAAGTTAATAACTACTAGTTATTGACTCTGAATTTAAATTTATATGCATAGATGTTGTTCTATCTCTTATAGTAGACTTGTAAAAATTATTTTAATCATTCAACATGACTTAAATAGTGCATTTGTATATAACTTTACATCTTTGCATAGACATGTGTAATTTCATGCATTGGAGAAAGTTGATAACAAATAATCAATCTACTTTCTTTTGTGTTTATATTTTATAACAATCATAATTTAACTAATTTGTTAACAAAGAATTTACCACTTCCGATAAGTTAAAGGAAAGTATTTCCTCATTTTTAATTGGTATTAATTTTGAGAAATTCTTAATTGAGAAATAATAAAATAGTTATTCACCAAATAAAATATTGGATGAAGTTAGACATTGTTAATACCTTAACAAACTATTTACATGCTTGATATAGTACAAAGCAAATTCTTGTCCATAACTTTAAGTTGAAATGATCCAACCAATACCATTATTTATTAATGGCACTTCAAACTTGAACCAATTGAAAATATTACATGCAAAATTTCAAACTTGCAAGTATGTTATAAAGTGACTTATGATCTTAGGCATATATAACTCCAATGAAAGTTATATGCATGAGGCTTAATACATGCATGAATCTTCCGATATATTCTTTATTAGCAAAAGATATAATAAGGAAAGGCGGTAATATGGTCATAGAAAGCTAGGAGTGAAGTCCTAAAAAACCAACCCCTAAAGAACTAAGGAATTATTTGAAGATATATTTTAAGATCTTTACTAATGAACTCAAACATCAAAAAGCACTGCAACTTTCAAATTGCCATAATGAATGCCTAAATCAAATTTCCAACCGCTTTGCTTTTGCTTTGGTGTACCAAAAAAAATAGAAAATGAGAACAAGAACAAATGGGGAAGATAAACAATATTGACTAATAATTTGAATGATGATATCTTCCATCATCTTTTAATTTCTTATTACTTATGCTTTGTTTACTTGTATATACATGTGGTTACTTACCAATATATTATAAAAATTGAAGTGTTTGTGTTGACTATATTTTACATGATCTTCATACTCATTTTGCGTGATGTTCCCTCCTTATGTTTACAAGATCTTTTTATAACTTAACTTGAATTTACAGTCTTTTGAATTAGTTCAGTACTCTAATATTATTTAACTTTATTTGTGATTTGGCTATATCCAAGTGCATTTTCCTTTTGATTTGGCTATAATTCTTTCCCCTTTCTTGTGAACAGATGTGTAATGGCCCAATTTAGTGGTATAAAGATGTTTTATGGTAGAAAGTTCCTAGTAAAACCAAAAGTGAAATATATAAATGGCCAAACAAGTATTTTTGATAAAGCGTATATACATTGATTATGTTTAGCTAGAGGAAAATATGTGACATAGGGATGGAGTTAGGATACCTTCAAGTTTTCAAAGCCTACTGTAGTGTACCTAGTTTTAAATTTAGTGAGTCATTGAGACTGATTGAATTAAAACAAAGTTATCTAAAGCTCATTAACCTTATGAAAATCAAATAAATGATTGATATTTATGTAACTCATTTGTTAGATACCTCAACCCTTGCACCAAAGATATTGTCTATAATTAGAGGAGAGGTAGAAGATAGTGAGGTAAAGAGGGGAGTTTTGGTATTAGGGTAGATTAAGTTGATGATGAACATGTTGACAAAGTTGGAAGGAGTTAGTGAAGGAGTTAATAAAGGAGTTAGTGATGGAGTTAATGAAGACATGGATGATCATATCAAGGATGAGGATGAGGGTTTTATACAAGTTGACATTCCTTATGACCATCATCCAGTTAAAATTGACTAATCTAATTGCGTCCTTTTTATTAGTAGTGATGAATATCTAAACAAAGAAGAGCCTGGTGAACTATTACAGAGACTAAGTACAAGTATTAGGCATAACCCATCCAATGTGGCACCACATTAGAAATTAAGGATGGAGTTTACATCATCTAAAGAATATAGAGATTCTATTATGGATTATGGAATACAAACATGATACAATGTCAAGTTTAAAAAGAGTAAAAGCCTTAAGATCGGAGTTAGGTGTATTGAGGGATACCTATTGGAGATGTATGTTGGTTTTGACAATAATGAATGATGCTTCAAAGTGAAGATATACAATCCTAAGCATAATTATTTTACTACCAACAACTTAAATTGATTTCAACTAAGTTTTTTATAAGACGTTTTAGGGAAAGAATTCTTGAGAAGCTTAGTATTTTGATGGCTAAAATGGTTAAGAATGTAGAGAAAAACTTATTATATTTGTTAAGTCAAGTATGTGCAGAGCAGCAAAGAGGAGATTGAGAAAAGAGGGCAACTCATTTTGTGAATAAATATGTCAAGCTACAAGGATATATACTTGAGTTGACGAATAGAAATCCTGGTTCAAAAACAGAGTTACAATTGACAAGGAATAAAGATACTTTTCTATTACAGGTATACAAAATTATATTTATGCATATCATCAATCAATTATAATAAGGTTATACATTTTTTTCATACTTCATTTTCTCTTTCGTGCAATTCAAAAGATTATATATTTGCTTTGATGCCATGCGTTATATCAATATTAAATTAATCGCAAATGTATGACATAGTTGTAACTAACACAAGCAAGCATGGGTCGATCCCATAAAGTCAATAAGCATTAGTAATTACCCTTCTCCTATTATATAGCCTACGAATTTGATGTTTGATTTTCAATTAAAAATAAAACTTAAAAAAATAAACTAAAATTGGAAATAATAATGAACATAGAAGACAAAGGAAATCACTTCGAAAAATCAATATCAAAGATTAGTGTCTAAGAGATGAATCCCCCTAAAAATTCTTAAATAATTAACCTTTTATTATGAAATTATTTTATTGATTATTAGACTATGAAAATTCTTATCTTATGTTAATAAATTTCTCGAGACTACTAATAACTAATTTATCAGTTGATTAACAGAAGTCTTTTTAGTTAAAACCCTTAGGATTGTATTATTAGTTTATGAATTCTACTATTAGGTTTGACCATAATCTAAAAGATTTATGTCGACGTATCTCTAAGTTTGCAATCAACTACTTTTAATTATAGTAGATCTATTCATATAAAAAATTTCTTAATCTCAAATATATGAAATCAAATCATGTACTAATATTCCATATATATTACAATAAGAGTAAAATATGTAATTGAATCACAATAAATCAATCAAAATAATTGCATTGAATAGAAGATTAAGACATATTGTATCACAAAATAAGGTTCATCACACCTAGACACTAAAAATGTTTAGTTACTCATGATAAAAAATGAAATCAAATATAAACATGTAGAAAAAACTAATCGAAATCAAATAACTCATAATTCTAAATATCCCTTGCTATTATATTTATTCTTATTGCAAGTTTGGATTTGATATAGCCTTATATAAGATCTTTTTTGATGTTAGTTTTGTGTTTTCCTTATCTCTAAATCAAAACCATCACCTCTTTGGATGTTTTACATCTTAATTCTGCCACTAAATTCGAATCCTTTTTGTTTGCCTCCACACACATCCTTTGTAGTAAAATTTAGGATTTTGGGGACATATATTGTTGGGACCCGATCTGGGAACCGGATCCCAACCGAAACAAAAGCGAAAAACAAAGCGAAACAAAGAGAAAGGAGAAACGAAAGCGAATCGAAGGCGGACAAACACAAAGTACCAAACACATATGAATCAAAAGGCGGGGAAAAAACATAAGCGAAATCAACGAATCGGATATACAAAACGAAAGCAAAGCAGAATTGAAAGTGAAAGCGAAACTAAGTAACTCACAAATCGAATCAAATCATAAAACGGAACAAAGCGAAAGCGGAACAAACACTTAACAAAGCGGATCCGACATCTAAAAACAAAGAACGGAGAACCACAATCTCGTTGAAAACTTAGACTAAACCGATCCAAAATCCGGTGTAAATTTTTTTTCTTTTTCTTTTTCTTTTCTTTTCTTTTTCCTTATTCCTTTTCTTTTTCATTCTTATTCACTTTATTCCATCACATACAAAATCATCCATATACAAATTTCAATACTTAATCATATGC
>JANTPM010000007.1:20186568-20197337 GCA_025434745.1 Erythroxylum divaricatum
CTCAAAGCATAATTACTTTTATTTCACAATACATATATAAAACCACTCATTTACTTTCACTTCATATTTCTAAATTTTACTCAAAAATCGGGGTCCAACATATATGGTCTGCTATGCAGGCATGTAAGAGACCATGTATAATCGAAAACACCTAAATTCATGATTCTACACGAGTACTAAGACTTATACAGGCACACACGTGGTCGTGTATCTCTAAATTGCTTCAAAAATTCATTTTATGTCATGTTTTTATCTGAATTTTTCTCCTTTTAGTTCATAAAGGCAATTATAGCCTATAAATGCACTTAAAGAGAATCAACTACCAAAAATATGAGAAAATTTCAAAATATCAAACAAAATACATCAAATATGAGTGTATAATTATAGTCCAATATGCATATATCACCATGAAAAAAGGATGGAGGCATTTGAGGCAAATTTTTAGTATTAATGGTTGATTCTAAAGACATAATTCCAAGGCTAGTTATTAAGTGCAATTGGGAGGGATGATGATGGAGGAATGTATCCATTAGCTTGTGTTATTACAGAAGTAGAGAATACTGATTCATGGATGTAGTTATGAATCTGCTAGCTTCTAACTTGGAACTAGATAGTAATGAAGGGCTTACAGTTATATTAGATATGCAAAAGATATCTTATTCTTCCTATATTTATATTTAATTGTTTTGATCAGTATGGATGTTAATGGACTAGGTTGGGCCCAGATCACTCTTGACTCAGCCCAACCTAACCCAACTCTTGGTTGGATGGCCCGCGGGCCAACTCATGGCCCGATTTGCCCACTATCTGTATTTTTTTAAAAAAATTTACAAAACAATGTCGTTTTTATTATTTTGTTCAGGTCACGAACATGCCCAACCCGGTAGTGACCCGATCTAGTCGAATATTGTTGGCCTATGGCACGATCAACCTAAGCCAAAATCATGTCAGGCTAGGCTAGGCCAAAATTGCCATCCCAATTGAAGAGACATTACCATGTGCTACTCATCATATGTGTGCTAGACACATATACCATAATTAATATGTGAATTAGAAGGGAAAGGATACCTGGAAGTAGTTTTTGAATTGTTCATACATCGAAGATTTCACTGAATAGCTAAAAAATTAGATATAAAAAAACTCAGATGTGCATTAGTATTAGTTAGATATCTTAAGGAGAGGTAGGTAAGATGCTACTAGTTTTGTGAATCAAAATTCCTAATTTTTGAAAAAAATATGAGTAAAACCTTTAATGGGTAGATTTTACCAACAAAAGATAGGTCAATTATCAACATGCTTAGATCCATTAAGATCATAGTGATTAAGAGGCTTGTAGATAGGAGAGAATTTGTGCACTCTTCGAAGTCAAGTGTTGCACTGACGATTATGAAACAATTATAGAAGAACAAGAAAGACACAATGCAATAGAGAATAGTTGGAATCAAGATTAAGCATATAAAGTGCCTAAGGGTAATGACAAACATATTGTAAAGATTGGTAAATTCCATCCATGTAGTTGTTAGGCATCGAAGCTTTATAGGTATCCTTGCAAGCATATTATAAATATTATTCACCATTTCAAGTAAAGGGTAGAGGCATTTGTAGATGATTGCTATAAGAAGGACAAATTTCTCATTCATATGGCTATGTTGCAACTTATTAGGGGTGCAATTTTTTAGCCTACTTTTGTTACAAAAGTGATAAATCCCAATGTTTTAAACGCTGAATCAGATATCAAACCGATCAAAGAAAAGGTTTAAGGTTTAAAGATTTAATCGATAATAAATTGCTATAAAAATGATATATAATAAATAACAAATAAAAATTAAAGAGTAACTAAAAAATAAAATATTCTAAATTTTGATCAACAAATACTATAGATGTTACTTGTTTTTAGTTCGGCTTTCTTTTAAAAGACTATTTTCAATCTCAAAACCCGCTTTTTTCCATGCGATGAAGCTAATCCCTTCATCGAATCCTAGAACGAGTTCATAAAAAATCTGTAAACACTGCATGTTAGGTTTCAAGTTTTGGGATTTCTATAACAAGGACCGATGATTAAAGTTATGTGTTGTTGAGAAGTTTAGTTTTAAGACTGAGAAGCAAAGAGTTGAAGGGGAAAGAGTTGTAACAAGGGTTCTTGAGTGTTAAAAAATCCATGGATGTGAAAGACCATTAGTGTTCTAAAATTTTTGAAAGGAAGGTCCAGAGTTAGTAAGAGAAGTAAAGAAGTGTTGCTATTGCTCGAAGGAGGAGAACATGAAACCAGTTCTTTACAATTCAGAGGAAACCAATTGGTTTGTTATTTAACTGGCCAGTTTTCAATCATAGAGGTTAAAAGTGAAAATCGAATTGGAAACTAGTCTGATTCATACTTAGCTCGGTTGAAGTTTTGGTTCGGTTTTTATATCATTGATAAATCCACCACTAAAAAATGTCATGGCAAAAAGCCTAAAACAGCTAGAAGAAGAGGAATAATGAGCCTAAAAATTGAAAATTTCAAAAAAATTGACTCAAGAGGGTCAAGTATAAAAATGTAGAAAATGTGACATTTATGGCTATAACACCAGAAAATCTAAGAATGAAGACTTAACTCAACCTCCTTATTAATCTTCACAAGTATAAAACATTCTTTGATTATCAAACCTTGAAATGATTACTATGTATTGCTTCATATATCAAACTTTTAATGATAATTATATCATATCTATTAGGTCATCACGAGGTCTCTTCACAAATTATCAGTGCTAACATAGTTGAATATATTGTTGCACTAAGTCAACAAAGCAATACTTTTTCTATATATGAGCATTCATTATATTGTTAATAACTAATTCAAATAAATACTATTAATAAAATGTGTGTGAGGTTTCTAGCTCTTCGCATAGTAGTAAATAGAAGTATGGAGAAGTTGATATACATTCATTCAAATTGTCTTTTAAACCTACAATTCTAAGGTTCAAAGGACAATCTAGTATCACTTTCCAATAATTTCAAGTTGAACCAATGAGGAGGACAACATCGTTGACTCGCCTTCCCATTCAAATGCAAATAAGGAAGTTAATTTGGTTAATTCATAGAATCTACATTATTGTTGTCTATAAGTTATTAGAACTTTAGTTGTTAGTACTTTTGTTTATGGATCCAATCACTTTTGTAAATGGATGGATGTTGTGGTGTAATTATTTACTTCTTTAATGCTCTGATTATTTATTGGAATATAAAACCATAGAATATACTTCTTAATGATTGTTACAAATATTAATTAGGCTTCATGTTCTTCTACAAGTGGTTTTAATCTTTATGTGGAAATTGTCAAAACATATTTATATCCCATACACATGAGTCTAAATGTCCATTACGACCTCTTCATGAATAACAAAACAGTATTGTCATAAGACAATTAACCACAGTCCTCTTTCATTCATCAAAATTCAAGTTTGAAACAAAAATATTACAATTTAGTGTCACATTCCCACAACAAACCCTATTATAACACTCACCATAGGCACAACAAACCTATGGTGATAGTCACTAAAATAAATTTCAACTCATTTTTCTTTTTTGTCAACAAAATAATATCTTCATTCACTAGCTTTATTTGTACCTCAATTTCCTTCTCCAATATACATATTTTTTTATTTAATTTATGAATTACTACAACAATCCATCTCGTTAAAATTTTCATCATACCATTTTAAAAAAAAATTGCATCTTTTAACATGAAAGAAAATTAATAATTAATAAAATAAACATTAAGCATATATATCAACAATTTTTCCTTATTGAAAAAACACTTCTGGGATATTTAAGGCATCCATAAAATTTCCTTCCTGGGTTATTATCACTCTATAAATTCTTAGGAGTACTTTTAAACCACAATAACAAACCACATAACGATCATTTGAAATTAATGTAGTATTAATTGAAGACATCACATCCAAAGCTTTAGGTGGTAGTTACATTTATTACACTCCGATTCATATATGAAATGTCATAATTAAATTAAGCACAACATATTGAACTTTTTTCTTTCTATTTTTATTTTCATTGTCAATATGAAAACATATTATGTTTGGTCAATTTATATAGTATAAATGTTTCAAAATTGCGTATGACAATTTTTAACAAATGGATCATATGAAGAAATTACTTATGTTCAATAGTTTAAAATTCACCTAGTAAGAAAACAACACCATAGGAAATTGCCCTTTTAGGACCAAGTTGACTATGATAATTTGGAATAACCAACTTAACTTATGTATATTCCATCTTTTTGTTAGCTATAATCTATTCATGTTATATTATTGAGTTTGAGGAATAACCAAAACAAACATAATAAACATACAAGGAGTTGGCATCAATTTACATGACCATTCACACACAAACATAATGCCTTAACTTTGATGGATAATTAGCAAATGGAATCGTCATAAACCTTCATGTTATATTTATTCAAATTCAGGAATAAACAAAACGATCATAATAAACATACAAGGGGTGGGCAGTAATTTACAGGGCCATTCAAACACAAATATAATGCATCAGATCAGGTGGATAAGTTAGCAAATGAAAAGGGTGTTATGGTTGAACAAAGGCATGTGTAGAGATTGACATTTAACTTTAACAAGTTTTCCTTGCTTGAAACTAATTCAATAACAAACAAATTAAACTAAAATCAAGGCAAGAAAGCTCAATTGGCCTGTCTAACTAAAAATTACATGAAATTAACGCAAGAAGAAAACAAACGCAGCAAGACAACAAACTCAATAGTACTAATTACAAAGATAAAAATAAGTCCACAAGAAGAAAATTGCATGAAATTAACGCCAATAAGACATCACCATAACTACACCCATCGACAAGAAGTATATTTGGCCAACAAAATCAATGCAATAAGAAGAAAGTGCATGGTTTTACCACAGAAGTAAAGGGCTAAGATGAGACAGAAACCAAGACAAGATGGGTGTGAGGCCAAGAAGCAGTGTGCGATACTACAACATAAGGGAGCGTTAGGGTTCATGTTACTCTTTTTGCCCCCAATATAACTAATTTGTATTCTTCTCCGTTACATTGAGGGGATGGCCCTTTGTTTTTAGGGTTTGCAAAGGGCATTTATCGCCAGGGTGTGGGGGATTAGTGTACTCCCACACAGTGCATGAGATGAACAAATGATTCATTTCCTTTTCATTACGTACATGAATTAGAGCATTCTCTGTACTTAGAATCAACTGTGCAACAATAATATACAAACTGCAAACGTGTTACATCTTTTCCAGAATATTAGAAAATAATGATTCGTACGTATATATGAAGTCCTAAACAGCTACCCTCCATATCCATCCACCAAATCCCAAAAAATTATGTGGGAAGTAAATTTATCATGGGTGCTCCTATCAAGGGCTGTGGGGAAGCCCTTTGTCTGAGTCGAGAATACTTACAGCATCTTCATTTATCGAGCTTTTACTCCAACCATAGTTTTTCAGAGAGAAAATCTTTCGACGATCCAGTGCATTTCCTCTGAAGCCCATCTTTGATGAAACCATAGGCATAACAAGAACAGCAGATGCATTGATTGAATCCTCTCCCAAACCCAGTGATACTGAGCAAGCAGTCTGCCATGGACCAGATTTAGTTTTCTTAGTTAATAGCTTGTATTTGAAAGCTTGTCAAACTTCTGTTGTATGTTTTATTTGAGAATGAAGAAAATAAAGAAAAGAGAAGAGCATGAAGAAAGATTGTTTCAGCCAAATTCACCTTTGCCTTGGCTATCATCTCTGTAACCTTCACCATTATTCCTTGGGCAAGTGTTCTAGCTTCTTTATTTTGGGAATCTTCAGATGAAATGACAAGCCTGTAACATATATCAGCAAGACAAAAGGCATTTAAGCATCACAAGTGAAACATCTGCAAAATGTGGCACAAAAATTTGCTCATCCTAACATGAATTGCACTTATATTGATATGATCAATAAATAGAAGTGTAAAGCCAAAAATCTGAAGAATGATCAAGCTCTAGAACTCCAACTATCAGTATTAGCATCCTGTTGCTCTTCTATACTAGCATTTCCTTCACTGATCTAAAAATGAGTGGAATGCAAGGCATTTTCAAACTTCAGTGTCATTGGATAATGAAATCAGATGTTCAAGAATATCAAACTATACCTGTCTGCTTCAGATGCAGTACTTGAAGACATTACAGAACCTAAGGATGAATTACCGCTGCCCTCAACACCTGATAAGATTCAAACAAGCTTCAATGTTGGTATCTGCAGTCCCAGAATTTTGAAATAACATTTATCATAATGACCTTTTGACTCGTCAGGTGCCAATAGAGATATGCCAACGAAAACAGACATCATTCCCAGTATGAACATTGTTGTCCTTAGTGCATCAAACACCTAAAATGATAACAATTAATTGCTATTCAGAGGGCAAATGCCCTGTTAGTTAATGTAGCACCATCAAGATCTCAATAAATAAAGAACGTAAATTGCCTTCTTCTGGATCATCATTCAGCTAGGGATTCCCTGGTTCTGCCTACATGAACAGGCACTACTTTCGGTTTAAATGCCCACTAGCGCATATGATGAGATACTTCATTCAATTTCAAGGACAAGCAATTGAATGAGATTTTTGCATTTACGCAAAATATAAAAATAGCTGAGAACTGTGCCAGATAAGTACTTAGTCAAAGTTCTTATGAACTAGAGGCTAGAGAAAAATGGAACTTTGAACCCATCATGCAGAAGAATTGCTTCTAGAACTTCAATACTACTTACTTTTTCTGATTAAGCAATTCAAAAGCAGCAAGGTATACAGAGAGACAGAGAGAAAACCTGATATTCCTGAAAGTATACAAATCCTGTACAAATTGAGAAGAAAGTCCAAGCAATCTGAAACATAGGGACAATGAGGATGGCATCAAACAGAGACAACCCTTCATTTAGCCTTGTCATCTGAAAAAGACAAACACAGTTAGAGCTCTGTTAAATCATCAGACTCATTTACTGTGACATATGACAGAATGGGAAAAGCTATCTAACTTTTTTTGGCTAAACATCTTACCCAAAATCCTGCTGTACTAAGAAACAAAAGAAGTATGGAATACGTGAACCATCCATGCAACTGGTAACCACTATACATCGCCAATCTTAGAAGATTAGATCTGAAATCAAATGACTATCAATCAGAATGAAGGTACATCGTGATTACATCTAGAGAAACCTTGAAGGGTGACAAGATCAAGCACTACTAACTTACAAAGATTTTGCAAACAAAACAGAACATGATCCTATTGCACCAGAAACTACAGCATAGGAAAAGGGCAGCAGCATATGCCAATAGGGCCCATGTTCTTGTCCTGAAACAGCAATCAAAATTTCTCCTCTTCTGCATATAGAAAATATTTATTTTAAGGTAAGTTAGCATGATGCCTTTAATCTGGCAATAATACCAAATGACTATTAACGGAAATGAAACAGTCAAACTCTAACCTGTACATGTAATGATGCAATCCCACAACTACGATCAAAATCATGCAGTAAAGAAGAAAAGTAACATTGCTGTACTTCTCTGCCAACTGCTCCGGGGTGTACACTGATAAGGAAACAAAAGAAACAAGTAAATTGTAGGAGCCAAAGCATTGTTAACCAAGTTCACACATATTGCTGTTGTTGCTTCACTTGGAGAGAAACAACATAACATAGTTCCCGTCAAACAATTTTAAATATGAAGCTCTGCGAGCTTATCCAGCTCTCAGTAAAGCAAATGGAGGGTACAATTGGTCTATATTTTAGCACAATCTTAGTAAATGTTGAATAGTAGATTCCAACAATATACTGCAGGGATACATTCAATCTAGCAGAAAGCTCAGTTTCAGTTTTAATTATTCACGAAAGTAGTACTCCAAAGAGGACAGATGAATGAAGATGATAAAAACTTGCCATTTGATAAATGGAGATACGAAATGTGGAACGGCAGAAAGGTGAAAGGCTAATCTGGAAAGAGTGAAAATCGTTGACAGAATGCTTAATGTAATTTTTATAGAAGGTCAAACGTTACGACTTTGCTTAAAATTTAAACTAGTATCATCTAAGCTCTTCTAGGTCACTTAGTTATGCACTTAATTCTTGCACAATACTTTAAACAAAAACACGTCTCCTAACACCTTAATCCATTCATATCTTGATATGAAGTTCCTTTCTGAAATTTTATGCAAGTGAAGTAAATCATTACTGAATAACTCCGTTTCCAACAATTTTGTAAATGTTAAATGTCCAATAATTTTGTAAACAATAATATGGAAATTAAGAATATAACAAGGAGTAATTCATGTACCTGGAGATTGATGATTGCCAAAGGCAACAAGAAAAATGTTTCCCAGGACGATAAAGGCTGTTGCAATAAGGACTCTGACAAAAAAGGGGGAAGTACAAAAGTAGCTTTTGTTACTGACATTTGCTCAAACTGACTATTTGATGAGAATGAAATTTTGAACAGTCTTAAAGTTCTGAAAATTAGCTCACTTCAGGTTTTAACATACTTGACAGACACCATTTTGTTCAACACGAAGTAAGCAAATGCGATGTTGGATACAAATTGAATAGATCCCAAGGCCGCAAGAAGAGACTGTATGAGAAGAAAGATGATGAAATGGACAAACAGGCATAAAAATGACACATTTATCCAGTTTCAACAACAATACTCTATGGAATTATAGAATCACAAGGCACGGTGGCATAATATTGGCACTGACCTGAGCAGCATATCCAAAAGAAATGAAATTGAGGCAATTTCCAAAAAAGAAAAATAATAGACCTGCATACACAAAAATCTTTATTTAAGTTGAAGGTTAACAAGTTACTCCACCATGCGTCAATATACACAACTATCATAATCAACATAGAAAACAAGAGCCCACCAATTCTCCAGGTCTGGAAGTGCATGATAGGCTTCAAAGCAACCTTGCTAGTTGTTCCCTCATTTTCTGCAACTGAATGTCTTTCTCTCTGCAAAAATATCGGATTGACAATTCAGAAGCTTTACTAGACCATGAGGAGACATCTAATAAAGCCATTAAGAAAATTATTTGTTATACACTATACACTAAAATGTTACAAAGTTGAGAATATTATCACACCTCTGTATGACCCAATTTGAGAAGATTCGTCCCGAAGTTAATAGCAATACTGCCAATGAGGTTGATGAAAGCTCCAATGACCCACTCCCCCATTGTTTAAACAGAGTGAACAGCGAGGCACGGAGTTCTCCTTTTACATGCAATTGCTTGATGATTGTCAGTCAGTCAATACCTAGTATTCAGGCCTTGAATAACTAGCTTTTTTGTTCTTGTATGTCAACTATAAACGGAAATCACAGGTAGAAGATCACCAACTCATTAAATGAGAAAAACCCAAATCTTGTATCAATAAAAGTTATTCCTTTTGGCTCTTTTTAAGAGAAAAATATAACATCAAAATGAAGCAGATTGCCCGCCTTCCAATTTAGGGATGTAGAATTTGTAGGGAAAATTAGCAGAGAGAAGTCAAAAACTTAAAATAACGGGGGGGGAAAAAAAGGATAACAAAAAGAAACAAAGAGATTGAAAAGAACACAGATTTAAAAGAGAATAATCTATTAAAAAGAATTAAGAAAATTGCATTCAGATCTGTCATCATCTTCTACACTTCACAAAGATGGATGCATACGGATGACCCAAGAGGAAAAAGAAAAATAATCATAAAGAAATTGAATGAAACATGGAAAGGAAAGTAAGTACATCGATGCTAAGGTTAAATTGCAGACAAAACTTCAAATGCGGTAGGATTTAATACCCTAATTGAGACCAGTGGAAGACATAAACAAAACAAAGAGAGAATAGATGACAAATTGCAAAATCATAACAAGAAGAAATCGTTTACCCCAGAGAGAAATAAAACCTCAGTTTGCTATCTGTCTGTAATTTGATTGGAATTTAACACAAAAGCGGAGATCTTGGGGGCTTGGGCAAGAAAGAACTAAATATTAAAATATCTGTTTATCCTGTTAATTTATGTGAGACAGTACAAAATAAACATGATTAAGGAATAAGGCGTCTGCAAGAAAACAGAATTTGGAAAAAGGGAAGAAAAATATAGTTTTCTGTTAACATAGAGATTTGAGATGCGTTTTTGCTGCTGCTGTTGTTAGGTCAAAATGACTTTTCTCTCCCTCGTTAAACACAGCTGGTCTGGTCTACTTGTGCCAATCGCTAATAATTCCTTTATGTTGTTTTTGTTTTACTATTCAATCTCACCGCCGTTAATTAGTAGCTGACGGATCGGTTGTCGGCGGAGGGAGGAATCTTACGGCTTGTAGCAGCAGAAAGCCCGTGGAAGTAATGTTATTGACTCATCTCTCCCAACAAAGACAGTAGATTGACCGCTTTCTTATTTGACTTTTGACTTGTCTTTGCTTTTATCTCTAAACACGCAGGACGATGAATTGCCGATTAGGCTAATCCGACCTTTCAGGCTGCGTAGAAAATTAAGCCTTTAGTAACGTTTGGTTTGAGCACGGGTTAACTATGGATATGGGTATAATAATAAAAGAAAATAAAAATGGGTATAAAAAATAAAAAATGATGTTTAATTTGTAACTTGAGTTTCTATATTGATATCAATAATGTTATTTGGTTTGTTGCATTAATGAGAATGAAAGATAATATAATACCATTTTTCATATCATATTTATTATTATTATTACAAAATTTATAATAATAATAATAA
>JANTPM010000007.1:20225505-20238819 GCA_025434745.1 Erythroxylum divaricatum
TTATTCTGAAGCATGATCTTTTTCTTATCGTATCCCTCAGTTTGTTATTAAAGTTGACTCATCTCTACCATTGTAGTTCCAATATTTAACTTTTAACAGTACCCATAGAATAAATTGAATGAACTCTATTACTATTACAAAGACTATTAGGTATGGAGTAATAGCTCCCTTAGAGCGTAAGCTTATTTATAGTAGGTTTTGGATATTTTAGTAATTTAATTAAAATTACAATTTATTCGAATTAAATTCCTATGATGATCAAATAAGATCTAATATCTTATATTGATTCTTATTTAGTAAATATCTCATAATTAATCATAAAATTTTTCAAATTTTACAATCCAGTCTAACTTGCTTAAAATATTTGTTTCTCTTTAACCCATTTTTTATGTATGACCCATTTGTTTCCAAATATATTGGCAATGGATATAAATTATAACCTTAAATTATATTTATGATTAGATAAATTAAATTATTTTAATTTATTTTTATTCTCTAATTAAACAATTTAAAACCATAGATCAAAGTGACATTTAGCAATACATCATGATGACTTAAATATTTATGAATGTCAATATGGTTTTCACTGACCTTTTTGTGTATAATTTTTTTGTATAATTTAATATTTTCATCGTATATTCTAATTAGACATAGAATATAGAATTAAAATCTACTATGTTTTGAGTTCAATCATGTTAATTCTCTACCATTAGTAATTGATTCAATTAATGAAATCTGTAAACTATTTTACAAAGTATCATTCCATCTTGGCTAAGTATTTCCTGAATGAATACTAATTGAGAATATGAATCATTCTCCCTAATTACTTTATGGCGATGAATCACATATTGATCACTCAACTACCTCTATATATTTTATGCTACATCTAATGACTACTATTTGAGCTAACCTTGGCTAGAATAGGTCATAAATAATATCAAAACATACCAATTCTTGTATAAGATAACTTTGGTAATCTTAAGTCAAATGATCACTCATATAATTATCATAGTGAGAATTTCTATAGACATATAAGTAATGTTGCAAATAGATTTCTTATACGGGGTTAGTTCAATAAAGTTTCTCTATAATAAGTACCCACGCATTTGTTTAAGTATTTTCATATTTTAGTCTATAAGATCGACTATGTCCTTTATAAGAAAAAAATATAATGAGTGCTAGTCTTTTAAAACTCTATTAAATCCAATCTTAATAGAATATTAACTAGGAACAATTTAGGGATGATACATCAATGCAATATGAATATCATAATTATAATTTCATTATAGTTTCGTTTACAATGTATATTTATCATATTGACTTTATGATATACATCTGAATATGTATAGGATAAAGAATGTCTATAAATTATTATGTCACTATACTACAACCAACCGATTGTAGGATATAAACCAATACTAAATACATAATATGGTTTAGCAACTTCAAATTCATTCATCATGGTGATCTAAAGGTAGGAAAGGAACTCATGTGTTTTTCAAACAAACATATAATCCTTAACGCAGTGACAAAACTCACCACTAACTGGACTTGACAACTCATTTCTGCTCATAACCTCCAGGATTGTATGAGGCACATGTTATATTAACTATGGAATGTTTGAAGTTCTTTTAAGGATATACCAATTCTCTATATTCTCTCTTAGATTTCTTACCAAATTGTGATGTCCTTAACTTTGTAGTTGGCTTATTGTTAGACCCCTAAGTCCTAATTGTTAAATCGTGAAAACATTAACGAGCCTTAGTCAATATTTGACACTTAGGGTAATAGAATAAGGCAAAGACTTACGAGTAAACAAGGAAAAGAGGCATTATCAATGAAAGCTTGAGAGTAGGTTAGCGTTGGTGCATATTATTGGCAAAAATCTTTGACTAGATGTAAGATTCAGATGCTAGATCGAAAGATAAGCTAGAGATGGATCTTGCATTAAAGGTTAGTTGGATCGCATATATGAAGGAGACACGTGACAACTCTATGAACATAATGTTTGCTCAAATAAGCTGATCATGACAAATAGACTTGATATGAGCAAGCATTGGTTTGGACTAGTGCATTATGAAAAGCTTTGAGCTTGGATGACTCATCATCAATGAATAGAGATTAGGGGGAAATCTTAGATGACATGGCGAGTAAGATCACATTAGATATACATCAACTATAAAAGATAAAGACTATGTGGGAGAATCATTTGAAGATAGCAGGGTTCTTTATGGATATGGATATATCTTTCCTAGTTAAATATAATATCTTATCTTATTAGTTATAATGTAGCTAAATACCTTAAAAAAAATGTAGCTAAATCCTATTAGATAGACTCCTATTTGAATGATAATGTCATTTAATTATTTAGTGTGATATAATTTAATAAGGATATAAGTGATATAGTTAGTTCCAATTAACATTACGAATTGTAAAGCAAGATGTACCAATAAATAACTTATTTGAATATTGCTCCAAAAATAGAGATAGTGGAAAAAGGAATCGATTAAAAGAGAGAGATATCATTCTTTTGTATACTTTTAAAGAAGTAACAAAGGTTGGTTTTTGTTATAGCTCTTGTGTGTTTATTGTTGCCTTTGATTATTTATTATTTACGTAGTGTTCTTGTAAGAGTGAGAGTAAACATTACAAGGGTTGGGAGATGTTCAAGACCAAGTTAGTTGGTCGACAATCATATAGGAAGATCGAGTCTTGCTTAATCTAACTTAAGTAAGATTGTCGTGTAAAGAAATAGATTTCATTAAGTTTAGTGTCTAAAAAAAACCTTTGCAACACTTACCATGTTATTCCCCATACTTGATCGGTTGGCTTAGCTCTCTATGGAGCATTTTGCCACTATTGTATGTAGCTTGTTTTGTACCCCTCGTTTCTTTTAATACAAATTTTCAAGAAAGAGATGGGATTGAAACCATGGTCATATTTACCAAGCAACCACTGAGCCTGGGTGATGTCGATACCAGACTGCCGAGCATTATCAGTGCCATGGTTACTCATCATTCTACGAATGCACTGTGGATTGATTCAACCACTCTCTTCAGTGTATCACTACGACTGCTGGGTATGTCTTCTGTTCCATTGAGATTGTTTAAGCATGGCACCACATGGCTTTTAAATGATAATATTGTCGATCATGATCTGCCTTGTTCACTTCTAAGCATGGCACCGCATGGTTTTCATATGATAATATTGTCGATCATGCCTTGTTCACTTCCCTCAGCCCTGAATAGAAAGAACTACAGGTATTACTATTATCAGCATCTCACACGTAGTTCTTCTTCTGTTCAAGTACGCTTGCCTCCCTCTTGCTTGGCAAACAGTTGATTGCATTAGTTATTAGCTAGTTTTATCAACTATTAACTGATAGCTGATTCTATTAGCTGATTTGACCAACGAATTATATTAGTTGTTTGCTAGAGATGTTTAGTAAAATTTGTTTAATATTAACTATTTATGTATAAAATGACTTTATGAAAACATGATTAAAAAATTTTATAAGGATATGAATAATATATATCTTATTATTTTGTTGGATATTCTTAATAAAGAATAATACATTATTTAATGAATTAATAAATTAGAATTAAATAAAATTTTTAATCTAATCAAAATTTAATAGTTTTTTTATAATTTGTAATTTTTTGAATTATTAAAATAAATAACAAAAGTTAAAATGTTTAAATTAATTAAGACATGGAAAACAAATTTTATTAATTAATTATTATTATTAATTGTTGGATGATGAATATGAGTGGTGTTGAGTCTTCCGAAACAAATAGTTATGTTCTATAATTTATAAATTAATTAAATAATTTTAATAAATTAATCAATTTTTAAAATTTATTAAAATAAAAAATATGTGTTGACACAAATACAAACAATTATTTTGTTTTTTATTTTATCGTTTTTATTTTAATTTTTATAAAATTAATAGTATCATAATTATAATTAAAATTAAAATTTAATTTACTTTTTTATTATAGTAATAAGTAAAATAAAATAAAAAATAAAAAGAAACCAACACAAGTGCACGGCCGTACTTAACTCGGATGGGCGTTCAAGTGAAGCTGGCTCCTGTTTATGAGGTTGGCCTCTAGGTATGATCCTGGTCTTGGTTAGAATAGTTATTGCAAACAACTATTTTAGCTGATTGCTCTAAAACGCTGCATTGTTGGAGCTTCCCACAAAATAGTTGGTTGAATTAAATCAGCCAACTCAACTATCTCATAATCAAATAATAAAACAGCTTTTTAATATAATCAAACCTCTGAAAATTGGTCAATTAGCTGATTTATCTCAAATGGCTGCTACTAGCAAGTACATAAAGGAGATTCAGAGGTAGGGATCATCAGCATTAACCAGGTGGCTTGTCCCTTTCTTTTTTCAATTTCGCTTTTGCTTTTGTTAATTTGTTTTAGGAGTCGGCCACGGGCAGTCCGGAGGAGGGAGTGGCCGATAGTCACGTAAACAACTTTCTGAGTGTTAAAAGAAAATTACACCCCCACCTACTGTACTTGATGATACTCTCTTTTGCTTCTCTTTTCTACCCAGTCAAAGTTTATTTCTTGTTATATGTGTGTACATGTATAGAAACCTTCAATGAAAATACCTTTTGTCAGCTATGATTGTTAAGGTATAGAAACCTTCAATGAAAATACCTTTTGTCAGCTATGATTGTTAAGATATAGAAACCTTCAATGAAAATACCTTTTGTCAGCTATGACTGTTAAGATATCTATCTAGATCTTATCACCATTAGCTTACGGAAGCCAGGGCAAGTCGATTAGAGGCAATTCTCAGCATTGCTTTCCATTCCCAGTTGGGGGTGGGAGTTGGGGAAAGGGCGTAGGGTTTGGAAAGGAATTTTTATTCACTAACTTTGTCATATGATAAACCTAAATAAGTTCATCCAGTAATAATAAATGCTGAAAATATACTCATATGTACGAGAAGGAACGCAAAGATTTTAAACATCTGCATGAACATTACCTATTCCAAAATATACTCTTCACATGTCCCCCCTGTATCGGCCACCTCTTGATGCGGCCTTCGAATATATGAGCCGCTGCTGGTCAATGCGATAGAATCCTCACAATTCCTAGACATAGTATATCATGCCAACTTCAATGAGACTAATGTGAGGAATGTTTAGTGCCACAGCAGGTCCCCTGCAGTTCTTCCGAAGAAATGAATACCCGATATCAATTGCAAGCTTTTTCAAATACGAGGAGTTCCTCCTAGCTTTTACATAAGAGTGCCCCATTATATACGCAACTCCTGCTTCCTTTGCCTGGATCAAATCGAGCAGCTCTTCCCTAACTGAAGGATCCATTCCAGTATTTTGTGGCAACTGAAACCTCACTTGACGTCTTCTGTTCTGAGGGTTCTCATCTTCATACACTGATCTTAAACTCTGAAGGGTTAACGATTTGCTGCTTTGAATTGAACCGTCAAGAGGAAAGGAATCTTGCTCAGATACTACCAAACTCAAGCTCGATTGGCCAGTTCTAGTGCTCATAACAGCCATTCTACCATCAAGTGATGAACTCTCAGATCCAGAGAATTGCGGTTCGACTGCTTCCATCTGTATGAACTCAGCTATGCTTTGAATAAGATTATTCTCAAAGTTCCCATTATCCCGCTGAATGTCCTTATAGCCATACCGTACAATGCACCTATACATACGATATGGTCTTGGGCATACACGGCCAATGAGAAAGCGTTCATCAGGAGAAACATAGGGTACTGGCACTGATTTTACACAAACAAAAACTAAAACCTTGTGAAATGCAGGGAGATTTGTCACAAAGTGAGAGAAGATTGGAGGTACTCCAGTTGCCAGCTCCGAGTAAATGAGGCCTATGCCAGGCACACGAACAATGCCAAGGCTAGGGCCCAAACCTAGTAACCATTTCAAGGAAACTTTGTTGTGCAGGTCGTAATTGTACTTCTTGCGAGTACCATAATGCCAGATATACATAACAAGCATGAAGATTACTGACAGTACAAGAGGAGCCCACCCACCCTGGGGTACTTTAATTAGCGCTGCTGACAAGTAGACTCCCTCAACGAACCAGAATATTAGAAGAAATGATGCTGCCAGGAATATACTCTTCTGCCAAACAAAGATTATGACAAGTGCCATAAGAAATGTCGTGATGAACATAACCGTCATGCACGCAAGTCCTGGAAGTAAACCACAAGTGTTAAAATTGATTACCACTTACAAGTAAAATCACATTGGAATAGAGGAAGCGATGAAAAAGGTTCAAACAACTTTCAATGCTCTGTCATCAAATAAGCAATTGCTTTGAAACTTAACATCAACTTGACAGGCCCCTTTTTGTTACAATTCTTTAGATGTCACATAAGCAATGCAAAATGTTCGGAGTATGAACAAAAAACAGCAAAAAATAGAGGCAGAAGCTACAGCAAATAGAAAGTACTTTGCATTTTAGTAGCCAGGCAGCGTGTGTGTTTGTTTAACAAGTCATGAGAGAGAGGGGGAGAGGGAGACACAGGGAGGGAGGGAGGGAGACCTACCATAAGCATTGCCTATCAAAGTTGTGTCTTCAAATCCAAGAGTTATAGCAAGAGTAAGGACCATAAGAATCCAGTTTATTTCTGGGATGTAGATCTGCCCATATATATGTTTTGATGTGTGGACTACTTTAACACGCGGAAAACAACCAAGGGCATGACATTGCTTCACAATAGAAAAAGTAGCAGTTATAACAGCCTGACTCCCAACAATAGCTGCAAGAGTGGCGATCACAAAAACAGGCCAAAATACTGGATCTGCAATACACAGGTAGACATTAAAAATAGAAAGATAAAAGATTCCATACAGCTTTAGAAAGGAGATCTATTAGTTTAAATCAAAATCAATACCAGGGACAGAGAGGAAGAAGCTATTTGGAACAGAATTAACATTTTTGGAGAGAAAAGCAGCTTGACCCATATATTGCACCACCAAACAGGGGTATATAACAAATGCAAAAGCAAGCTGCATAGACAAGAGATAAGTAGAATTTCTCACTTGTGATACTGAGAGAAGTAATTCAGTAAACAACAATACTTTATTGCCAAATATATGTTAATGTCTTATACCCGGATAGACATGGCAGTGAAATGACCAAGATCTGCAAACATGGCTTCAGCACCTGATAATTGATCTCACAAATTATCAGCAATTTGTACAGATTTGTGGCTTATATATCAAGTGAACCAATTCCAACACGTGGTTAGTGAACAAGCAGTTTCTGCTTTCCAATTTACAAGTTAGGAAAATTTCAAGCAATAAACCAGCTGATAATCGTGCATTGGTTGCAAAAACCAACTAACATATTAAAAAGAAACATACCAGTTATGCTAAGAAGAACTCCTCCAAGAGAGATCCAGCCATCTTTACCAGTCTGATTAAAGAACTTGATAATATAATGTGGTGATAATGCATATATAACCCTTGGATTCCAATATATGATGTTGTAAAGCCCGACAGAAAAGATTGATAGCAGCCAGATGATTACAATTGGTGCAAACACAAAGGCTACTCTGTGAGTGCCACAATGCTGTAGAGCAAACAAGCCGACCAAAATGACACAGGCAAGCAAGAGCAGTTCACCTGACAAAAGTGAATGCTAATATGTAAAACAAATCAATTTCAGGGATACCTCAAAGACATAGGCATGAATCAAATGCTAAACAAATCAAAGAAAAAACACAGAAGGAGAAACAACTTTGAGAAATTAAAAAGAAATATAGGATTTACCTTTTGTTAGTTTACTTTCAGTATCTTTTAACCCTGACACTGAGGATAAAACTGCAAGCAAGAACAAAACAACCGCATTAGTTAATGATCAGAAATTTTAAACCATAACTACAGATGCACCCATGCCATTTCAAGATAAAGTTTATATAATGTAAGAAAAATACGCTACATCGAGTTGTGTATGATTGTATGTGTCATCCACAATACCAGGAATATGAAAGAACCCCATTATTGAAATTGCTCAAGATACCTTTTTTTAGCTTCTAGAATCTATGACTTAGTTCAAGATCCTCTAACTAACTGTAATCAAACAATTAGTAGATTTGTTCTACCAAAATGAGGATAAGCTAGGGTCATGAGCTTATAATCTATAATCGAATAATCAAATCAATTCCACAAACATGCCTCAATGATCAAAAGCCCCAAAATAGGGAATTATCCTATGCACGCATGCACACAAGCACACAAAACATATTCCTCTATGTATCACTGGACTTAAATTTAAATCTCCAACAATGGGATGCAGAGATTGAAAAGCCAAGACGCTTCTATCACCAATAGTATCAGTTCATGTGACAACTAAAGTCATCTCATCAACATGTCAAATGTAAACTCTTGAGTCTCAGTTGTCTCACATAGTAACCCTGAAATCAAGGGAATTGTATCTGGCAAAATCTATAAATTGTTCCTCCACAAGTTAAATCATGTCTCACAAATAATTGGATTTTATAAGGGTTAGTAACCAAAGCCTAATGTCATATCCCACCATAAATATACAGAAATTTATTACCTGATATAGCTGGAGTGAGCACACCATCACCAATGACCATGCAAGCACCAAACAACACCACAACTAGTAGAGCAGTACGTAACCTCTTGTGCTTCTCCAAAAATCTCTTCAATGGAGAAGAGGTTGCAACATTCGCTGAGGGGCCATATTTATAGGTTGACAGCTCCTCATCAGCTGCTTGTTGATTCGGAAGTAAGTTAAACTTAGCATGTCGACATAGCAGTGAATAAAGAGCAAATGTGCCACCTGGAATGAATTAAGATCCATTGATAGAGAGTAAGAATTGGAATTTGTAAGATGAAAACCGAAGTTGATGAAGAATTAGTCTTACCTTCACCATTATCATCAGCACTCAGTAGGATAAAGACATATTTAATCAAGGGTAATAGTGTAAAGGTCCAAAAGATTAGAGAAAATACTCCAAGTACTGCTTCCTCATTCCGATAATTCTGCAACTTCCCAGTGAAAGTGTTTGAGTAAACGTAGAGAGGTGATGTACTTAAATCTCCATATACCACACCAAAGCTCTGATATGCTAGTAGCAGATTCTTTGATAGATTTACCCATGAAAACTGCAAAAAGCCACCAATTTTTTAGCTTACATTGAGCTACCAACAAGGCTAGTCCTAGAAAAGATAAGCCCTAGTTAAGTTTGATCCAGCTGAAATATGATTACAGCAGTCATAAAACATTGATCATATATCTGGTTTAAAATACAATTGAGAGATACATTTAAATTTCCTAGGAGCACAAAAACCTTACTTAGAAACCTACAGCAGCCAAAAATAAGCAATAGCGTAAGAAATAGCACAAGAAAACGAAAAACATAAAGTCATTCCTGATAATGCGTAGCATATAGCACTAACAAAATGCAATTGCCAAAACAACAAAATTAACTAAAAGGTGTTTTCAAAGAGATATATTTTAGTTCGATGAAATTGAGACAAGCCATAGTGGTTTTTAGCAATCTTAGCCAGAGTCAACCAAGCTAGTAATCTTTTTACTTTTCTGCAGGCCAATCAAGTTCTAAAAGTAAATATATAACTTGAAAAGTTGTAAATTTTAGTCCATTTTGATTTCTCTTCTTTAACAATTAAAAAGCATCAAGACATGTTCAAAGAATCAGAACTTGAAAGGGGTTTTCGTTTATTGGATTAAAAAGTTATAATATGCTCTGGTAGAGAACAACATCGTTCACTTTTGCTCCTGAAAAACAGACCCTTTAAGCGTATAATTAAACAAACTTTATGATATAGAAGAGAAAGCGTTGAAAAAGGAAAAGAAATTGTTAGCAGGAAGAAGAAATCCTGGTTATAATTTCTAAGAAATAATAAAACAATCATATGAGAATTTGAAATGAGAAACAACCAAAAAACGAGAAAATACGCAAAATCAAGAGTTTGAGTGAAAGCGGCAACTAAAGAATTGAAGCTGATCCCAGAGATACAGCTGATAACAGATAACAAGGCATTTAAGACCCAAAAAAATCCAACTTCAAAACCACCAAGTGACTCCAAACACAGAAGTGATCAGAGACTGATACTCTTCCGTTGATTTATAACACCGATCAAGCAGGACAGTTTCACAATCAAGCCAAGACAACTAAATGATGTTCCCTTGCTTTTTTCTTGTTCAAATAGCGGCAAAAAGAAACGAAAGCTTCAATTAAACGAAACGTACCAAAGTAGGAGGAAAAATAAAGAGTAGAAAGTGACCTGAGAAAGGCGAGAAGAAGATTGAAATCCAGATTCTGGCTCCATTGGAACGATGAGATCACCTCTCTCTCTCTGGGTGTGTTTCTCTCTGGTTATAATTAATTAACACTTTGTTTGATAGTTGGATAGATATAAAACAGGAAGCAGCAAGTAAGCAGTAACATGGATGGTGCTGTGCTCTCTCTCTCTCTCTCGTTCTGGCTTTCAAGTTACAACCGAGGAAACCTTACCTTGCGCGTCACCAGTCACTCGTGGGTGTACGCGTAATTTCATGTCTTGAATTGTTTTTTTTTTTCATTTCACTTTCTTTATTTTGAGGGTAAAAACAAGTATCAACTTTTTTTGTTACAGTGGGTTGGTGTATACGGGCATACTCTCGTCACTTAACCAAGAGATTTCAGATTCGATTTTTACCTTTGAAAAATCAGCAAATTTTTGGGTCAGCTGTAACTTTCATATGAAATATATCAAGCAGTGAAAGGAGATTAGTCACCGGCTTCGACCCAATAAACACCTCCTAAGAGAAAAAATAATAATTTTGAATTATGGATCATTAAATTGCATTAACTTTTACAGCAATTCACAAGATAGTATAAGTGTGACAAACTTTCCCCTTGATAGGGATCGACTATAACACATGTATCAAGTGAATTACCCCCCACTTTCTAATATGTACTTTTTTGACCTAAAGCTTCGACCACATTCAATTATTTGATTTCTATATCAAATTAATTACCACCTTATGCTTTTATATATACATATATAGCTGGATTAAATTAACAAGAAAAAATAGGAGAAGAATTTGGGACTATATTAACTGTTTAATTTTTGCTATTTCAACTTAATTTCAAGTCATCTTATTTATATATTTATCTATATATTTATATAAGACCTATATAAATATGTACACGAGATAAATTGAGATAGAAATAACAAAATAAGATTTATACCTATTGATGACTTAGGCAGTTCACATGAAAACGAAAGTCGAAGATAAGATTATATATAATGCCTGTCCCTCCTTGCAACTGTATAATAGTGCGTGGATCCTACTCCATTGTCATTAGAGATTGTTCTTTTGTCGTTACCGTTAGCCTCGTCCCACATAATAATAATAACAGTACCGAAAGGACTTTCCCGCAATTACATTTACGCCTCGTTTAATTTTATCCCTAAAAAAACATTATTGGATTACTTAAATTCAATTATCTATTTCATTTAAATTCAATTATCTATTTCATTTGTAATTAGATCCTGTTAGGTTTTTACATTAGGAGATTCATTATTTTTAAAAGCTATAAACATGTTTTCTAACTCCGCTTGGCCCACTTGTAGAGTGGTGCGTCAGTTGAGTCCTCAAAGAGGTGTGCCCGCTTGACCCGCCAACGGAGTTTCTTCAAATAAAAAAAAAAGTTTTCTAACTCTAATATTCTTTTGTTAACAAGGTATATAAAATTTTATTAAATCATCATGTAACTTTTAAGTTTTATGTGTATTATCAAAACATGTTTCAATAGGTTCTATAATCATACAATCGGTACCACTTGATCTTTAATTTCTATTTGTAAAATCAAAACATATTTCAATGAGTTCTATAACCTTTACTTGATTGAATTTTTAGATTATAAATACTATATAGAAGATTTTAATATCCAAAAAATTCCAGCAATCTTTCAAATAATTATAGGATACTTTACTACATTCTACATATAAAATCCTAGATTTCTTTGTAGTTTTGCCCAAATTATAATACACGATAAGTATTATATGCTTGTGGTGTCGGAGAAAAGAGCTGAAATTTTAACTTCATTTACTGTCAGGATTTGGCAAAGGGTTAATTTTAACTCTAACTTTTTCACCGATTCATGATTTTAACCCTAACATTTGAGAGTAAATAATTATAAACCTAACATTTAGAAAACATTAAAATTTAACCTCACCTTGACAAAAAAATTCAAATAATTCTATTAAGTTTCACGTTAGTACTTCAAAATAATTTTTTATTGAAAAAAGTGGGGGGCCCTAAGCTACATCAATAATGGCGTGGCAAGTGGGGCCAAATTTTAATTAAATTAAAGGAAAATTATTATATATTTAAAGTGTGGGACTCACCATTAATATTAAATATTAAACAAACATTGAACATAAGAATCATATGACTAATTATTTTCTTAACCCCAACAAAATTTAATCATGTCATTAGTTGAACAAAACAATTATTAACTTCAACAAGATTTAGTTAAGACAAATTTAATAACTAATGAAAACATATTAGAAGTGAATACGATAGTGCTTTTGTTACCGTCTCTTCGTTTCTTCATTGTTTTCAATCGCCCTTTATTCTCCATCATTATTGGTCATTTAGGTGAAGTTGGTCAATGGAAGCGCCATTCGTACAATCAGTGTCGGCCTTGGGCAGGGGCCAGCAGGGCACCTGCCCAGGGCCCATTATAAGAGGGGGCCCCTCTTCAACAGCCCCCTCTATTGTATATGATATAATATAAGTTGATAGATCGTGCTTCATGTTGTAAAATCTTCTGAGATATTTCAAAGATTTGTTGCCTAAGTTAAAACGTGGGGCCTCTCTATAAGTTATAAAGTTAAAAGTTAAAAGTCATAGCCATTAAATACTTTAACGTTAAATAACGTTAAAGTCAAAGTCATTAAATGACTTTAACATTTTATGTTGTATTTTTTTATGTAAAGGTATTTTTTGGTCCTATGTTTATAAATAGTCTTAAAATATTTAAGTGTACTATTACCTTCTAATTTCTTTATTTTCTCAATATATGTATTTAAAATACTCCAATTCAAAAATTAGCAACAAAATTTTTACGATTCTGTTATCTGAGTTCTGGGTATAATTTAAGGCAAAAGTTTATGATTTTTTAATATATTTTTACTCTTTGTTTTTTATTTTTTAATATTAGATATTAAATTTTTCTATTTATTTTTTCCCTGTATCACAGATAGAATACCATTTATATATCTTTGTGATATATTGTGAAGCTGTTGGAGTT
>JANTPM010000007.1:20249312-20263259 GCA_025434745.1 Erythroxylum divaricatum
CCCGCCTAAATCCCCACATTTCTTAACTCGATGGAAGAAAATGGGAAGATCGATAAAGATCTGATCTATAGTCGACTGGTGAAATGCGCCGAGTACAACTGTAAGGGAGGTTCCAGTAGGTAGTAGAAATAGTTATAGGTGGAGGACAGGGGAAGATAGCAGCGAAACTTTTTTTTGGTAGGTGCGAATAGCAAATATTTGAGAGCCAATCAGAATTTGTATCTCTTTTCTATTGGTCGGTGCGAAGAGCAAAGACTTGAGAGCCAATCAGAATTAGAATCTCTTTTTTACTTTTCGACAACTGGTCTCTGGGTTAGGGCGTAGGCCTAAATTTGCATTTGGACTTTGGATAGCAATGAAACCCTCACGGCTTGACACATTGAGCATGTTTTATGTATAAAAAACGGTTTGTTTAACCAATCAAGTTGATAAGAACAGTTCAACACTCTCATCCTTTAATTAGATGTTTCAAGTTTGAGTCTTGGAATTAATCTCCGCTCGTATTGGGTCAGCCCGTAAGGAGTAAAGTGCTCTTAGTTCTGTCTGGTTCGGATGGGGCTGGGCGCTGCTGCTAGGATCCATAGGATTGGTTGACTTTGGCACAGAAACACCTGCAAAACAATAAGGCACACCGGGGGTTGACTGCCGGTAAGCCCCTCCGACGCTCAAGTTAGTCTCCTGTGAGAGTTTTAGTGGCTAGTGAATAAAGAATACTAGGGTTCTCGAAAGTTGTACCTTTTTTTATGATGAGGTAATGAACTTATATATGTAAAATACCTACTAGGTTTAGGTCTTCCCTTATGAGTGGGAAGTCACCATCTATGAATGGGTCATCTATGCCTGGGCCTGGGCCTGGACCTAGCGCGACCGACCCAACCAGTAGCAAATGAGCTTCATGTATTCGTGAGACATGAGCTTCATTTTTCAACCATTACGTCAAAATTTTAAATTTAAAATATGTTATTAATAAACACGGCTCAAATGTTCTTGATAAAGTTAATATTGTGAATGTTCATAAATTTTAAATATATTATTAATATGCACTGCGAAATGTAGAAATAGATTTACAACGCCAAGAATGATTATCAACCATAACAAGACATATGAATAAATGCCTAATGAAGAGTACAATGCGATGAGGGTTAATAAAAAAGAACAAGAAAGTTAATTGCTTATATTGGAAAACGATAAAACTATAATCTGGGCATCCTACAATTTGAAATGCTTTGAGGTTATTAAAATAGTTTTATGGCAACTATGCATATTTTATTACAAGGGTAATTTTGAAAAAAAAAAATTATAAGTCATTCCATTCCATTCATTTTTAGCATCACTTCTAAACAATGATCAAAGGAGTTCCTCTCTTATTTTATTTAAATTTTCAAACAATAAAGTGACTTATTTCATTCCGTTCCACTCCATTCCGTTCTGTTCCATAATTACCATTCCATTTCATCCCATCCTAAATTTCCAAACATACCCTAAAGAACCGACCCGCTTATATTTGATTGTATTATTTTTGATAAAATAAAACAGCATGTTTTAGAATGAGATAAGAAACAATCACACCGATGGCAAAAACAATTGGCTTTTCTCCAGTCCAATAAATCTTTTGGCGGGAATTTTGGTGAAAGTTACCCGAAATGAAGTTCTAGAGGACCCACCATTGAATATAAGGTTCCTCAGAGCTCTCTTTGCATTAGCACGCTTTTGTCGAACCAATTATACCGAGAGAGAGAGAGGGAGTTCCAACACTGCCAGAATCTGGATTTCCGTTATCACGTCGCCTTTCTCAGGTCACTCTCCTCGCACTTGGATACTCTCTCTTTTGATTAAAGCTTTATTTTTTTTATTTTATTTGTAAAAAAAGTGGAAAGAAAGAACATTTAGTTGTCTATGTTGGATCGGAAAATCGCCCGGTTTCATCGGTGTTGTAAATCAATGGAAGAATGTCGGTTTCTACTGGGTGGGTTTGAAGTTGGTTTTTTGGATCTTGTTGTTATCTATTATCGCCTGTATCCGTTAGATTAGTTTCAAGTCTTTAGTTGGTCAGTCAACTTTACCGCTTGCAGTCAATCTCTTGATTTTGCGTCATTTCTTGTTGTTTGGTTGCTTGTCGTTTCAATTTCTCATGTGATTGTTTTTCTTCTTTCTTTGATATTCTGACCAGAATTTGCTTACCCCTATAAATCTATAACAATTACTTTTCTTTTTCAACTCTCTTTCTCCTGGATCATAAAGTTTGTTTAATTCTACGCTGTAAGGATCTGTTTTTCAGGAGCAGAAGTGAATGATTTTGCTCTCTACCTGAGCATACTGTAATTGTTTTACCCGATAAACGAAAACCCATTTTAGGTTCTGAATCTGATTCATTGGACATTTTTTTAAAGCTTTATAATTTTTAAAAAAGAGAAATCAAAATGGACAAAAGTTTACAGCCTTCCAAGTTATGCATCTAGCCTGAAGAAAAGTACAAAGATTGCCAGCTTGGTTGACTGTGGCAAAATTTTCTAAAAACCACGATTACTTGTGTTAATTTCATTGAACTGAAATATATTCTTTGGAAACACCTTTTAATCGATTTTTTTGTTTTAGCATTGCATGTTGTGAGTGCGCTAGTGCTAATAGTTATCAAGAGTCACTTTATATTTTTCATTTCTTGTACTCTTCCTTTTGCTATGGCTTGTTTTTTTGCTGCTGTAGATTTATAAGTTTCCTCTGTTTGTGGGAAAATTAGATAGATGTCACATTTGTATTTTAAACTACACATATGATTAATGTATTAATTGATTTTAACACTAGTGCTGTCTTGTCTTAATTTATCAGCGTGTCAACCTTTTTATTATAATTTTCTTGTTTGATTATCATCAAAAAAGTACACGAAATAAAATTTGACTCTTGTGTTTTAGCTTGGTTCGAAAAAAGAAATAGCAAACCGTTCAACTTGGTTTAGCTTGAACTTGTTTGGTGGGCACAAAGGGAGCAAGGTTAACAAGATTTCTACTAGAACATTATTTTTCATTTTGTTATCTCCGTTGCTTGTTTGCTGTTCTGCTATTTCTGGCTTGAACATTTTTCTTACCCTAATTAGTGTTTGTTCTCCTTTCTTTAGCTTGGGCCTTTAGTTTGTTTTTATCTTCCTAGAAATCAAATCTCATTTCTTATAGAAAATGAAAAGATCCAAATGTAGATTCAACACGTAAGTTTTTTTAGATTATTTGGGAATAGAAATATATCAAAAGATTAAAAACTGCAACCAGCCGTCACTTTGCAAACGTGAGTTCGTATGGATTATTTGGGGATAGAAATATAGAATGGAAGGAATTAGGAGACATAGGGCTTCCAATTTGGTAAAAATCTTGATCTTCCTAGTGATATGTGAGACAAACATCGTTATTATTTTTCTCTGAGCTCTACAGTAACTTTGGCTATTTTTTCTTTCTCTAGTCATATTTCAATGACATTTTATTTTGACTACCTTTGGGCTGTTATGAAATGCCAAAGAAAAGAAAAAATCACTGAAATAAGAGACATGAGGGGCTAAAGGAACTTAGAGTGAGTTGCTTTATCTTGAGCATGCTCATCCTGTAAAAGTTGTAAAAGGAAACAAGGAACAAATTAAGTAATGATAAAACTGAAAAACAGCTTTGATGCTTGTAATGTAAACATGTAAATTACATAATATTTTGTAAAATCAGAACTTATGAGTGCACATTTTAGAAATGTTATGGAGTGAAGAGGATTCTGTGCTACCAGCTCAAGACAAAGTGTTCACATGTAGGATGATTTGTTGCACTAGGTTTTCCAAAGAGATTAAATTCCTGAAAATTTGCATCATAGAAAGCCTGAGGTATTTTGTTTATCATTCCACTAATTCCTTTTTTAACCTTTGCGCTACTGTCTTTTAAAAGTGAAATTGACTAGTCACTTCGTTAATGGGGTTAAATCTGGTTGTTATACTGTATCTGCAGGTAATCAATTTTGGATGGACATGATACATGCCTGAACTTTTCAGACTTTTTAAGTCCTTGTAAGTGACTTGCATATAAGAATTTTCACTTTGTACAATTACTTTCTATGTTCTCTTGGTAAGATTGCAAGTGTAACTGTGACAGCATGACCATGTGGAAATCTCTGTTCTGTCAAATAACTCATAAATATTTAAATAACAGAAATTTCGGGGCTGTAGCTGCAAATCGGCCATTGTATTTTTGTTTCAATCTTCAGCAAAAGAAGTCCTATTGTTCAATTAGAATGGAGAATGGAAATTGCTGCAACCTTAGAGTTGAAAACAGTGACTCTAGGGGTGCATTGATAGTTCTCGAGGGCTTGGACCGTAGTGGGAAGTCATCTCAATCTAACAGATTGCTTTCTTACTTGGACTCATTGGGCCATGCGGCTGAATTATGGCGGTTCCCTGATAGAACCACAAGTGTTGGACAGATGATATCTGCCTATCTTTCAAATAAGTCACAGTTGGATGATCACACGATCCATCTCCTATTTAGTGCAAATCGATGGGAGAAAAGGTATGTTTAGTTGCTTTTGATTTCATTCTGCCATTTTTTTTGGGATGTTATGTACATACATAGGTCATCTCTATAAACCAATGTCTTCAAAACCAGACTGGCTTGAAAAACCACTGACTCTACTTGGTTGGCCTTTGATTCTTAAATATAATCCTTTGAAAGAAGATATTACTATAGTTGTATATATGAGATGATGTGATAGGCAGAATAGCAGAGCAGTACCTTGGAACGTATATTTTTTTCACCAAGAAATCTGTCTTTCAAGTCCAATCATAACCATTTTGCATTATTGAAAAACAATTGCATTATAAACCCCAGAAGTCAAAATGTCATGGACAGCTTGTAGGATAATAATGCATATCTAAATTATGCTTTGGTATGATTATCCAGTGTTTCATTAGCATGGAAGTTTCAACTTGCACAATTTTTTCTTGAATACCTGAAATCATTTTGCAGATCATTAATGGAAAACCAATTGAAAAAGGGGACTACTCTCATTGTTGACCGTTATTCTTATTCTGGAGTGGCTTTCTCATCTGCTAAAGGACTTGATGTCGAATGGTGTAAGGTTGGAAATGCTTAAAAGTGCTTCTAGAATGATGTTATCTCCTTTCTGCAGTTGTAATGAATTCTTTGCAGGCACCAGAAGTGGGGTTATTGGCACCAGATCTAGTTGTGTACCTCGACATACCACCAGAGGTGTTTTGTTTTTCCTTTTAATATATTGTCCAACACAGTAAAGTGAATATTGAAGCCATGTCCATTCTTTAAAATGTTGATTACTTTGGGATGATAATTTCGCTAGTATATACTGTTGTTCATCTCCTCGATTTCTGGTGTCCTGTAATAAGGTTATGCTGCATAAGCCATTGTGAGGCCTCTGTAATAAGTGATTAAGACTGCATTGCTTGTATATGGGATCTTGACTGGGTCAAATTATAGTCGAAGTGAATGAGTAATTCTCATTATCTAACGATCTAGTCATTATTAGTTATCATATTGCTCTTTACATCTGGAACATGGACCATGGTAAAATTCTAAGAACCATCACTTTGAATTGACTGTAATATTTCTTTATCAGCAGAGTTACTTATTCTAAGTGTATATACTCTTACAATACACTGACACTTGATTCTGTCTGCCAATGTTCAGAAAGCTGCAGAAAGAGGAGGCTATGGAGGTGAAAGGTATGAACAACTTGAGTTCCAAAGACAAGTTGCTCAATACTATCAAGCCCTTCGTGATTCCTCTTGGAAGGTAAATTTTCCATTCCGCCATTTTAGTTTCTGCCATCGACAAAAATTACATTGCTATTCATTGTTGTGATGCTGTGTATAGGGCACATTACTTCATAGCTTGGATGTATTCTTATGCAAACCAGTAAGCCAAATGACAATGGCCCCTCAACTTAAATCCAGCGCCTTTCTAAGATCTTTTTGGTTTTTATATTTATATTTGTATTCTTTTATGGACCCTCTTTTTACTACATGTAATATCATGTATTGCAGATTGTAGATGCTTGCCAAGCGATGGAAGATGTGGAGAAACAGCTGCAGGAAATTGTATCGGATCATGTCAAAGCTTGTAAGAAGGGTAGACCCCTTTCCTACCTCTGGTTAAGCTGATTTTACTCATAGATTTGATGTGCTAAGGGACTTCGAATTCACTTTAGGACCTTATATTGTTCGAATGTATTTCAAGTCGTCTCAGAACATGAAGTCGTGACGTTTGATTTTGATGTTGATGGTAAAAATTTGCTACCGGCCAATGGCATGATATAGGACTGTATGAATATGAGAATGAAGGTAAGGCGAGAATCTATTGTATGATTCCCCCTATTGTAAATCTTTCGAAGGGGCGGGGTTTTTGTAGCAATTTGGAATTATTGGTGTGGTGAAGAAGATTTGAGTATTATGTTACTACGAGCAAAAGAAAATAAAGTGAATATAAAAATCAAAACATATCTTCTAACAAGCACTCAATAGAATAAGTCCGAATGTATAAATATAACGAGGTGATCTAATATTTTCCTGAAATGATCATTAAATTTTAAATAGAAGGTATGCATAGTACAGGTAATGCCTTTTGCTCTGCCACGATCGAGGCCACTGATTTATTTCTTGGTCAAATCACTCCCTAGAAGGTAAGAGTCTAGATTTCCTGTCCAATATTATGGTGTTTTATTGTGTTCAATAAATTTCAGTCGTTTATTTGTGTAGGTCCTATTTAAGTTCTGCACAGATCTCGCATGAGTCTTGCAAAATAAATGATTGAGATTTCATGAGACAGAATAAGATAGGGTAATATTGAATAGAGGATCGTAGTTCGGTAGCTAAACTGCAACTATCAAAAAGTTATAGGGCATTACATTTTCAGCATAGAAATTAGCAGGAGAATTGGTGAAAATCTACCGTCATTGTGATAATTAAACTCGTTTAGCCATTCCAGTGACACTGATAAATTGCAGTATAATATAAGCAATCCCATTTAATGGGTCTTTCTTTCTCACTCCGAGCCTCACCACATTACAGCCATTGTAATTGGAGACTTTGTCACGGGACAAAGACAAAGAACAGATTATACAAAAAGAGAAGAATAAGAAGCCACAAAATTAACTCAAACCCACAAAGTGCCCAGCCCACATTAATGATGACACCATTCGCTTGTTCAGAAGAAATAAGCAGAGGAGCCCAAGTCAAAGGCATCAGGTGCGGATGCTTCTGACACCGGCGGCATTCTGCTAAAAAGCGGGCTGTGAACGTACTCGCCAGTGCTGCAATACTCAAAAAACGAACTAGACTCGTACCCTTCAGTACTACTCATGATGTTAATATCATCACGGCCCTGATCAGACCCCATCGACCTTGGAGTGCCACCACTCCAGCTACTTTGATTTCTAGCTTGGACATCCCAGTTGCCGCCCGAGTCCATGAGCTGCAGTCCAGAATTTGCTGAGAAGGCGTCTGATAAATCACATGGAAAAGGAGGAAGGTCATTGTTTTCAACATTATCGTCAAGAGGATGTTGATAATGATGATAGTATGCAGGAGGAGTAGTGGTGGTTAACATTGTTGGAGGACTAAAAAAGGGAGTAGGGTTGGCGAAATAATCACGAGGTTGCTGATGAACGTCTTGTTGTTGTATGGATTGCGAACGCGAATCATCAGGAGAGACAATGGAGGTGACAGAAGAACCAGGCGACATGTCGGAATAAACAAAGTTGGTACGAGCTCGAGGGCCGCGCATGGAGCGAGCAGCCCTGTCGTAGGCCAAGGCAGCTTCTTGGGCAGTGTCGAAGGTGCCTAACCAATGCCTTTCTTTCGTTGAAGGGTCTCTTATTTCTGCTGCATATCTTCCCCATGGCCTTCTCCGCACACCAATAAACCTTACGCCATTGTTATTAGTTTCCAGTTGCTGCGCTGATGATGATTGTGACTGCTTCTTTTTGGCCTTTGAAGACGAGAATGGATTCATATTTGGCTTTGGGTTATTAGAAACAGAGAGAATGAGAACTATGCGCAACAAGCCTTGGCCCTTTGGTCAGTGTTTGGTGGGTGTGTTGATGTTGCTGGAGTCGTGTTTATATAAGATAAGAGAGTCTTTCATGTTTATACCGTCTTTTGTCTAATTAATACTCCATTGTATATTGCTAGAAAGACGATTTCAAGTTAAGTCCTGACAATATATTAATTTGTTCTCTCTTTAAATCAGTAACATATTGACATGCTCGTATCCAAAAGGACAAGAACCCTTATTATCTACTGAAATGATGAGAAGAATTAAATAAGATGTGACTTTTGTCTTGAATGGTCCCGCATAGAACATGAAACCTCTAATTAATTAGATGAATTAATGAGTTTCAAAGGAAGCGAGCCGTGGAGGGTTCTGGCTATGATTAGAGATTTGTGATTGGTCATCACAAGCATGTTCTCTCTTATTAGATACCTTGTTAATTATTGTTCTTCAATCAAACAATTATTAATCATCAGTGATTAATTTACTTCTGAATAGTCCAAAAGTTGTTACATGCGATGCGATCTATCTAATCTAATCATGCATGAATGGGGAACTAATCATGCACACTGCACGCAATCTTAATAAGAAACATTTTTGATAATGGCCCAAGATAAACTAATCTCTGCTCTCACATTGCACTTATCATTGCCAGAGCCGAAAATCATCTCAAAATCATTGCATTCATGTATAAGATAAGAAATCGTTCTTTTCTGGGATTGGCAACTTGTCATAATTATTTCAACCTTAGTCCTATTCATGTTACGAAGCTTGCTGTTTCTTTAATTATTACCAAAATTACTTTTAGATTTGCGTGTACATGTATACATTTATTTGTGTTTTGTAAGAATTGGATCAAGTTTAAATTGTTGTTGGTCCAGATTTGTCGGTTACACAATCTCTTCAATTAATTATTCCTTTGGTTTCGATTGCCTAAGGAAGGACGATACTGAAGGAAGCTTCAACTCGTATTTTGTGCTAAATGATGGTACTGAACGGCAACACAACATCTTCTTAGCTTCTTAATTAGAACATCTTCGTCTGAAGTAAGAAACATATATATATATAGCTTTCTTTCTGTTTGTTAAATTACAGAAAGTTAATTGTGAATGGAATTGACTTGGCAATTAGTGTCTGAAATTTGGGTGGTTCGAAGCATTGGCTCGCCTTTTCTTTCTATCTAAGAATATGGATAGAGAATATTTGAGATGTTGGAACTTGGGAGACATGTGAGGGAGAAAACCCGACATATAAAAACGTATCTACTTAATATTATATATAGTAGAGTTATAGTTTTAGGTATGCCTTTTGATGAAGAAAACAAATATAATTTACAAATATTATATACACTTGAGTGGTTCTGTTTCAATGTTCATGTCCTACAAATATGATATGTTGGTTTTTTCTGGATTATAGGAAGTCATTGCATTGTTTTATGAAAACAAGTCGAATCTTTCATAGCTGATTTTTTTTCCCTGATTGATGCCCTTTCTGTGTTAAGGTTAAGTTTTACTTAGCAAATCTTTAGAAGCATTGTTACTGTGTTTAGTGGGCTTGCAATTGGATACGGTCATAAGTAAATTCATGATTGGTGTTACTCACATAAATTTTGTTTGTTGGAGTTCGTTTGGATGACATCAGCTTAATTACAAGTCATATCCAAATAAATCCTTATGATGAGAATATATATTATAAACCTGAAATTCAACAAAATGACATTTACCCATAATAGAAAGGGCCAATATATATATATACCTTGTCCACTCCAAATAAATCCTTATGATAAGAATATATATTATAAACCTGAAATCCAACCCTTTCTAGATCATTCCAAATTGCTAATCCTTACACTTTTCTCATTCACTTTTAAGTCTTAATCTCATATTCTAATTCTTAGATATAGTTAACAGTAGATGTTGGGCATAGCTTGCTTATTCATTGTAACATTATAATAAATATATATGTACAGATATTATATTTATAATATATGTATGTATATTTTATAATACATACATATATACATACTTACATACATACATACTTATATATATATAAATATAGTCTAACTTTGAATTGTAAATTATATAATTTTATATATGTAGTCTAACTTTGAATTGTTTATCTACGAAGATGTCTAACTTTGAATTGTCAATTTACCGTATCTCATATGTTGTGTTGTATGAATTTGGGGTGTTTTTCAATCATCATTGTCTTCTTTGTTTTTGTTATCCTATTACTTTGCTTGACATTTCCTATTGATTTTATTTTTTAGATAGGAACGGTGAAGGTAATTAAATGGATAATCAGACACAAAAATTGATTCGTATATATCAATTAGCGCTTGTTCATGTTGCTTGTCTTGTAATCTATTGGTGGGTGTTACATAAGAGACATGTGAAACACAAAGTTGAAATGATTACGCCATTGGAGAGAGCGCAATCAAGGGAGAGTATCATGCGAAAAATTTTATTTCATTCTAATGGGAGAAATATTATTAGAATGCAGCCTAGACCATTTGTAGAATTATGTGATTTATTACTTGGAAAAGGTTTGCTTCGACCCACTGTAAATGCAACTGTTGAAGAACAAGTGGCGAAGTTTCTATACATATTAGGACATAATGTTACGAATCGGGAGATTGCGTTCTTTTGGAGTCGATCTGGGGAAACTATAAGCCGTCATTTTCATAGCGTCTTGAAAGGAATTATACAGCTAGAAGATATGTTTCTAAGACAACCTGAAGGATTAGAAACCCCGTCAGAAATATTGAACAGTAGTAGATTCTACCCATTTTTTAAGGTGATTTTTTTCTTAACTTAGTTCAATTATATTAAACAACAGACAAAATATTTGAGAATAATATACTTCAATGTCAGGATTGTGTTGGTGCAATTGATTGTACACATATCCGTGTGAAAGTACCTGCTCGAGATGCTCCTAGATTTCGTGGGAGAAAGGACTATCCAACACAAAATGTGTTATGTGCTTGTTCTTTTGATATGAAGTTCACATATGTATTGGCTGGGTGGGAAGGAACAGCATCTGATTCACGGATTATGAAAAATGCATTAACCAGGCGGTTCTCACTTAAAATTCTCCAAGGTAAAAATAGGGCTCAAATCTTATTAACTAATAAATGTCATATTACATTTTGACATACTTTTATTCATGATAGGAAAATACTATCTTGTTGATGCTGGATTTATGTTGAGAAGTGGACTTATTACACCGTATAGAGGGGAACGATATCACTTGAAAGAATATTCAAGGAATCCTCCACGAAATGCTCGTGAATTATTCAATCATCGACATTCATCATTGCGTAACATTATTGAACGGGCATTTGGTGTGTTGAAAAAACGGTTCCCAATTATAGCATCCACCACAGAACCATCCTACGGCATTCAGACTCAAAAAAAAATTATTATGGCTTGTGTCATTCTGCACAATTTCTTAATAGGTGCAGATCCAGATGATCCATTTCTTAATGAAGAGTACGATGGAGGGGAAAATGATAACCAAGATGGGTATGAAAATGACAACGAAGATGATGCACACAATAGAGAAATTATAAGAGATAACATGGTTGCTCATATGTGGGCTGATTATACTTTAGGATAGATATTGCTGCATCCTAATTAATTTATGTTTTCCATGAATTTATATGACTTTAAAAATATGTATTGGCTACTTGTATCTAAATATGATGTTATTTATTAGTGTTGTTAATGCTTGCACATCCAGTTGTGTCTTAGTAATGCTTATTCATTATTTTGGCCTTTTATATTATTTGGAAAACTTTGAAGCTTCGATATTGTATATGCTTTTGATATAAATTTCAAATTTTGTAGTTAAATTTGTAGCATAGAAAATGCCACTCCAAAGAGAGTCATGCTTTTGGAATCAAGCTATTGATGATGCTTTGGTTGACGTATACTTATCCTAGTATCGACAAGGCAATCGTGTTGGTAGGACTTTCACTACGCATGCATTTGATACAATTGAAGCTAAACTAAAGGAAAAATTTCCAGAAAAAGGAATTGATAAGGAAAAATGAAAAAATCACAACAAGATTATTAAGAACAAGTGGAGTAAGCGTTTTGTTTTATTTTCAAATGGAGGTAGTGGATTTGCATAGAGTTCGTTAACAAATATATGAACTGCTAAGCCAGAACTATGGGAGGCTTTGATCCAGGTGAACTTGTTTATTATTTTGTTGGACGAAAATATGATATATGCTGTGATTTGGTTGATTCATTAACAAGTTTTTTTGTAAGAGGCTAAACTAGAAGCTATCAAGTGGAGACAGAAGCCTTTTCATAACTACGAGAAGATGGTATAGATTTATGGACATTATAGAGCAACTGGCAAGCATGTTGAAATAGCATAGGAGATAAGAAGGCGCACTATGGTGAAAAGAGCAACTAGACATGGCAGCAGTAAGAGATCAGGTCTGAAATGATTGATGGCCATGTTTGATATTTAGTTGTAAGCAAGGGACCTGAATAGCCTGATAATTCAGTCGGGATGCATAGATGCCAACGTAGTCCTATATTGATACTCTGTTTGCCAAATGGAACTTTGATTTCTATCTCTTGTCAGTTAGCATTCCTTCCTCTTTTTGATCATTGAACGGGCTTGTATTATGTGCAATATGTGGATAAGTTTCAATTTCTTTTAACAGAATATTCTGCAATTGTTTCTCCTGTTACGTTTCACAGTCCATACATCGCTTTACAACTATGAGACCTTTTTGAGGTTTTCCTTAAAGAATAACGTATAACAGGGCGATGAGATATGAGCATCATCAGCAAATTAGAAATGGGCGAATGTATATATCTCGAATTTAAACCTTCCTTTCTCTTTTTCTAATAAAGAACGTAAAATTATGGAACTTTAATAACCTAAATTCATAAGTAAAAGAATATTTATTTGTAACAAGAAGATCAAGCGTATAGATCATCGAGTTCGTTATGTGAAAAAAGAGAAAGTAAGTTGGATATGCTAATATATACAAAAAGATATACTGGGGCTAAAGCTTATGATATAAACATAGGTATACTACCAACGCTATTCCGTGACTTAAGCTATTATCTTTTCGGAAGAGCACCTAAAACTTTTGTCATTAAACCAAATCCATGCTTAGATAGGTGGTGGTTGGTTCAAGAGCTATCCATAGATAAGAAAAGGTTCATTGCCTTGCATTGAGTGACTAACCTATAAGTTAAGTTGTGAACTGAGTTTACAAAATCCTTGGGTGTTTTGTTGCGTAAGTCTTAACAGAGTGTTTGACGACAGGTTTTTCTAGTTGTAATAGAGTTTAATTGGTTTCCCAAATCAATTAAAAGAGCAACCAAATTTGATAGCAGCAGTTGCGTTTTTTACAATTCACCCTAACAAGCAAAGCCACAGCCTGGTTGGAAACGATCAGATAACAAAAAAATTGGAGTTCAGAACAATAAACTGTGTGCAAATATCTAATCAAAGGCCAAGGCTTAATGATGAACAAGTTTTGAGGAATATGGCAAAACCTGGTGACAATTGGAACATCATCATCAACATAATAATAATATTCTCACTTAAGGAATATGCCACTGGATGTGTTTAGTAAAAAGAGTCCTGTGTAATCTAAGGAATCCACGCCTTGGTCGAAGACAAAGATACAATCATTTTTCTTCAAGCTGGCCTGCCTTGGACTATATATTCTCTTCCTATAACCAGCTTGTGAAGATGGTAATGCTTCCCTTTTGGTTGATGCTGATGCCCACTTTGTTCCGTTATCTGAAACAAATGTGCAGAAAATGAAATGTATTTTGCTCATCAAGGCCTTGATTGCTATGTTCAATATATACAGATTACAATTATTAACTTGCCAAGAATAAATGAAATCATATCCCTATAAACT
>JANTPM010000007.1:20440269-20455113 GCA_025434745.1 Erythroxylum divaricatum
CTCAAGGAATAGTGACCTACTCCTAGCTAGAGTACAAGGTCTAAGTGACACATGTCACTTTCTTAATGATTAAACTCCAACTTAGTTTCTTTTGAAACTAACTCCATTAAGTTCTCCTCTTTCCAATACAACAATCATCTTTACAACCTAACTATCTCCAAATCTTCATTTAATTTATTTCTTGTTCCCTATTATAAATATATCTTTCTCAATACCCTATAACTTCACCAACATATACAAATACAATATTTCCACCAAAATTCAAAATATCAAAATTTCACTAACCCATAAAATTTTCAATGTAATAACATTCAAAATTCTCGAAAATTCACCAATCCATCCAATTATACGCGGAATTATTCATGAATGCATGTACAAGTATTTTCATGTGCAATAATCAAGTATAAGTATGTAGCAAGTTGTGCATGAACATGAAGAATACATCCCTAACTCTCATGAATCACTCACATTAACCATCCTACCTTTCCCTCTAGTAATGAGGTGTTACAGATGGTTATTTTAATCCCCCCTCTTCTCCCTCCAATTCTTACCGTCTTATAATTCAAAATGTTTTAATTAATAAAAAAGCAAATGTCTTTTGTGACGTTTTATTGAATAAAACGTTGCAAATTCTATTTCGTGACGTTTTGTTAATAAAACATTGCAAAAGATATTACAAATTTGTGACGTTTTCATAAAATATCGCAAAAAATTTAAACTTTTCGTGACATTTTTTAAACGTCACAAAAAGTCTTTACAATCCGCGACATTTTATCAATAAAGCGTCACAATTGTCTTATTTTCTTGTAATGCTTGCTTGTTACCTCAGCAGCTCTAGAAATAAGACCATACCCCATCTGTTTTTATATTATTAATAGTCAACTTTGACATGGGTTCACATATGAAGTCATTGCAGATCAATGAGAAAAAGTAGAAATTATCGGATGCTAAGATAATCAAGGAGGGAAGAGGCTTTATAGAACTACAAAAATCATTTCAACTATATACTACATACGAAAATAAAGAAATGCTAAGCTCTTTCAAGGTCTCAATTGTACAAGGGAGTTTAAGAAGGCTAATATTAGATATAAAAGGGGCAAATTCTTACTGACTAGCCAAAAATTCTTATTAACTAGCTTCAAACAACGTGCAACTCAGATTTAGTTCGCTCCTAGAATCTATGAAAAAGCATACTTCTCTGGGCTTGTCTAATAAACTTGTGATTGTCTAAGCAGATGAAGTTAAAGCCTTAAAGGAACAATTGGCAAGGATTTTTTAGTTATAGGGAATGTGTAATCATCCAGCATATCTTCTAAGAATTTGTCTTAAATTATAATTAGGTGAGCCAATATTTGGTCAGTTATGGTGCCTAAAATACGACCTTATTACACATGATCTATTGATATTGTAAATCTATGCTAATTATTTTAGAGTATAAATTTTTTAATAAAAATAATACTATGTATCAAAATTCAATTTATTTCAATATAAATAATTATATTTCTATTAAATCAAACCTTCCAATGTGGTCACATGAAACATCAGTTCACTAATATAATAAAATTGTCTCCGCGTTAGTAGATGATGTAATATGGAAACAGACAAATAGATTAGCTTTGAACACCTCGTGTTCAACGCCCCTGAAGACCAATATTCCCATCCCATGCAATCCTTGCTTGCATTTATCATTCAACTTCATTTTGCATGTTACCTTCCCTACCCAAACAAAATATGGCCTGTTCCTCACATGAAATTGTCCTCACTAGCTCTCCTAATGGCCCCATTACTGTTTACGATACAATTTCGGGCACCACCGTAGCTCGCTTCATTGGTAGTCGGTCACCTCGCCACGGCCTAGCCCTCGTCGGGAAGGCTTATATAGCAGCCTCTCACTTCTCCTCAAACACTGCTTCAGGCTCAATTCACCTATACAAATGGTGGTCAACCACAGCATTCCACCACCTTCCTGTCCCTGAACCTGTTGCTCCACTCGCTGCCACCGTCGACGGTTTGTTTCTTTTCGCTGGCGGTCTTTCCGGTCACGTCCATGCTTTTTCCATTCCTTCAGGAAACATCCTCAGATCGTTTCCTGCGCACAGCAAACCTGTATCTTGCATTATCATCAGAAGCGATTGGTCACTCCTAATTTCAGGTGGAGATGATGGAACTATTGCAGTAGCACCAATGCTTCAACTCTTAGATGCATCACGGGTTGACAGTTCGAGCAAGTTGATGTTGCAGAGATTCGTTGCACATGGTGGTCCGGTGACTGCTATTACTTCTTGCACGGGGTTATGTCATGCAACTATAATCTCATGCTCAACGGACAACACGTGCAAACTATGGAGCCTTTCGAAAGGAACAATCCTGCGAACAATTATATTCCCATGTACGATTTCAGGCATTGTACTCGATTCGATAGAGAAAGAATTCTATGCTGCAGGTTCAAATGGTATTGTTTACAAGGGTTGTCTGAGAGTTGGAATTAGAAAAGGATTGAAACATGGAGGAGATTTGATGGCATTAGCTGAAAGCCATAATGGGGCCGTGGTGTCATTGCTTATGGTGAACGGAGGGAAGAATTTGATGTCAGCTGCAGAAGATGGGAATATTTATTTGTGGGAAGTAGAGAAAGGAAAAGTGATCAATGTTCTTGGCAACAGCATGGACAGCATTAGTGCTACTGTTTTGGGCAGTGGGTTTGGGGACAGTGCGGGCGTGACCAGTTATATGGATGAGCGTGAAGGTGGGTGTCTTGAACATTTCAGAAAAGGAGTTCATGACACGAAAGAAATCGCGGATGTTCTGACAGGAGCAGAAATGGATAAGAGCAAAGCCATTGATTTACTCGAGTCTGCAATTGGAGTTTATGAGAGGCTCTTGGAGCTCATTCTTGAGGAAGTCAACGGAGGCAATAGCAGAATTTGCGAAAAGAAGACAGACGATGACCAGCTTATGCCAAAAGAAAAAGTTTAAGAAGAATAAAATCCTACCTATAATAATAGTTTTCAGTTTCACATGTCAAAGTTATTATCCACCTTTTTTCCTTTTGTCCTATTCGTTTTTATGTTTCATAAAGCAGAATTCTGTTACGTAGAAAGGTTGACTACAAATCCTTCATGAATAAAATACAAAAATATTCCCAAGAAGTTGATATTCATTGCGAATGATTTACAACCTTTTTACTTTCGCTTTAACTTTTGGGGATATCACCAACTATTTCTATTTATATTTATCAATAGTTTATAAATGGCTTCAGGTGATACCATTCCTAACTCTTGGTCAGAGTGCTACGGGGATCACTAAACCATTTCAAGTATCTGGCATAGCTAGACTACACAATTCGAGAACCGCTCTTCCCATTTTGACTATGAAAATTTTCACTGATAAGCTTCAAGGAGTTGCATCATGAGTTTCTAGTCTATATATATTTCAAGTGATTTTGAGAATTGAATCTTTGTTAAAAATTATGATCATAAAATGATAACTTGTAATAGTTAGTTTCCAAAACTACTAAGAATTAGAGTGTTAGATTACCTAATCACATGAATTACATCATATTAAAATGAATTTGGTGCATTTAGAATACGATTTTATGATTTCATTGACATGCAAAATATGAGCATACATACATGAATTTTGATTTAGAAAAACTACACTCAATTGACAAGTTCTAGGGTATGAAAGTTTTTAAATAATTACGACATGATTGAGAATTTCTAATGTCTTGTATTTTGATTTACCAATAAAAAGAATTGATGGGTTACAATTAGTAATTTGAAGTTATTTGTCACAATTGGAAAATTGATGGATTAAAATGTACATTTAGACTAGGAAAATTTTCAAGTGGCAAGACAATTGACATGTGAAAATTTAAGATGGTTAAGCCTATAAATTGAGTAAATATGGCAGTAGAATTAAGTGACAAAGGGAAATGGATTTGAGTGAGATTTGACAGCTTAAAGAATGGACATGTGTCTTGTTTGTTTTCTTGAAAAGTGTCCTCCAACTAATCTTTCACCTACACCAACATAGACACTTCCAGCATCATCTTCATGTTTCTGCTGTTTTCTTTCCCTCTCCTTCCTCTCACTACCGAAACTTACTTCTCCATCACATTTTGAGTTTTTGTTTTAAAATTTGTCTATTACCACCTCAAAACCTTTTTCAATTTCAAAGATAGTTATATTTTGTTGTCTTCTTCTTATCTCTACTAAAACTAATCCTACTCCCTCATTGTTCCTGAGATGATCTTGCATGCATGTGAGGCAAAACAGGCTTAATACATTGAGGTGACATTTGAGCTGAACAAGTAAGTGAAGTACTAATCTAATATGGCATGTGACCCGTATATGACAGATATTGGTTTCTCGTCCCTAATATGATTTAGTTAGGATACTGATCAATATATGATGGATATTGGCTTCCTGTCCCTACTCTGATTTGGTTAGGATACGATCAACTATGGTGGATGAAGATTCACCTTTGTTCCCTTTAGGTGGCATGGAGAATTTAATAAGATGGCAAAGGGTTGTTGTTTGTGAACTAGGAAATAACTCATGTATAATCAAAAGTAAAGGGCCCCCTTTTATTTATGATGGAAATAGCCTTATATAGGCGTACAATCAGTCTTTCAACAAAATCCGAAAGCAAGAAGGAAAATAAAACCTATTCTAAGCTTATCCTATGTGAAGTAAAACAACAAATCATAAACTGATCCTAACACTTGATAATTAGTCTCCCATCAGGTCACATAGTCTCTAAAAGATTAATTGAAGTCCATCCAATCCCTTTGGGCTCTTTGATTCCATCTAAAACCATGCTTTTTATACTTAACTCTAAGACTAGATCAGATGTTGTATTTGATCCCGAATCATAATCCACATAAAATTTATTATCAGTAAAATCTAATTCAGGAAGTATTTCATTCTTCACTAATCTTTCAATCTATTCTTTAGAACGGTTTCTCAAACATTTACGCCACAAGTAGATCTATCATTAATCAATCAAACTATGATTGATCAAACATTGGGATTTAAAGTAAACAAGGTTTCAATATAAAGAACATCAAGGTTTAATTATATAAACTATTATACAGTACACCACTGCCAATCATGTGGCTATATATGTACAAATAGAAACTATTACTACCAAATTTAAATGAGTATTCATATCTATCAAGTTTGGATAAAGATAATAATTCCTAGATATACTAGGTACGTAAAAAGTTTCACATAATTCCAAATGATATCTAGTGTCTAGAGATAAGTGATAAGCTCTGATAGCTTCCACTCAAACTCTCATTTTGTTGTTTATATACACAAATATTTCATTTGATCTTATGGTTTGGGTCATAAGGAATCTCTTTTGTCTCAAACCATGCGTTACATTTGGGGCATTCCTACTTCCTACATAAATGGCATATGCATTCATCATATTGCTCCTTGCACATATGAGAGGATTCCTCACTAACTTTCAAGGATTCCTTCACTTTCTTCTCATGCTTCTTTCCACCTTTCTTACTAGCTCTTTGATTCTTGACATAATTAATGGAGTAGCTAGCTTAGTTACTGAGTCCAGTCTCTTCCTGAACATAGTGCCCAAATCATGCACATTTTGGTTGTCCTTTATAGTATTATAGTTCATTTGGAAGGGATCATATTCAGACAATAATGAGTTCAAGATGAACTTCACAAGGAAGTTCTCATCTACTTCTATTCCAAGACGTAAGTCTTGTTGCAATGTCTGTCATCTTAATGAAGTATTCATTTATAGTGTTGGATCCATCAAATTTCACGGTGGTCAATATACCCATAGGGGTCTCAACATGTCAGTAGTATAGAAGCGCTCTTCCATAAACTTAATTCCTTAGCATTTTCAGTTTTGAGAAGAGTAGACTTAATATTGCCAGCAATTATCATCTTCATATACATCAGATTCAATTTGTTTAACTTTTCCCATTTGTTAAAATGAAATTTCTCCTCATTAGTGCTCAAAAAATTGTATACATCTAGTTTTCTCAGTTCTAAGTGTCATATCCAAGGCCAAAACCCCAAGGTAGAAATGGATTTGTTCACTCCGTTCAAAGAAATTTACATATGAGAGATTTGGGTACATGGGAATAAGTGCTAGAAGAAATTAAAACTTAGCATTAATACTTTGAATCATATAACAGCATGCTACACATATTCAGAAAAAATTCATAAATTGTATATTAATGTACTTGATGAAATATTGTGAGAAAAAAAAAACCTATGGACAGCGACAAAACCCAAACTCCTTGAAAAACCATCATCCATCAACCAGTTTTAAAACTTTCTCATCATAATAGCCAAAAGGCCCTTTAATAAATTATTAAATGTTCTAACTAACCTTTAATACGTGTTTCACTTAAAAGGCTAATTTCTAACAAAGATGCAATATAACAAGAGCGAAGAAATTAGTAAAATTAAAATGCCCATATTATATTTCCTTTTCAACTTGAAAGAAAAAGAACTCTTCCCTCTTCGCATCTTTGATATAATATTTGAACTTTTGAATTTCATTAACATAACTCCTACGATTTTGCTTGCAATATGTACATTGTAGCGCTGGAAAAAGAAACGAGTAGTAACTACAATTTCAGGTTAATTACTAACTAGTGGACAGGTCTTCAACAGTACCTGAAGCAGGGAACATAAAAAATAAATAAGTTTATGCTTGGAGGGAGAGCATGACAGAATCCAAGTCCAACAGCACAAACCCATTCTTGCACTAACATAGGAAAACAAAAATTATACGGCAAAGAGAAACTAATAATGGGCAAAACAAAACACTTAAAACACACCAATCTTCACATCAACATCTTGTGTATTGATGCATTTCAAACGGTGACAAGTTGCATATTCCGGGTTAGAAGGATAAAAATAAGCAGAATGCACTGAAGAAGCATAAGGCATTGTAATACAGGGAATACATGATATACCATGTGTCAAATGGATTTCGCGAGCAACTACTGAAAAGAATTACAAAATTGATCGTTTTTCTTGAGTTTGTATGCCTCCATATTATACAGTCAAATGCCCCTATGCACAGAGCTTGACAGTCGTTTCACGTCAAGAACAAATGGTGGACACATTTCATTGATGATGCCCTTTAATGTACGTGGCAATAGCAAGAGTTTCTGTAATCTTTTCAAACAATTCTCTAATCTACCCAATCAGTAACCTTATTCTCATATTTTTCGCCTTTATCTTCATTACGAAACCAGCTCTAAAAATCTGTCAAGTAAGACAGTCAGCCATGTCAATGATACTAACGATACCATACTGCAGCATACCCATTACTCAAGATCCAGATTCTTTTTCATTGCCTCATAAACCATATAAGTAATGCTTGCAGATGGAACTACTTTGAGCATATTGGGAAATATCCCTTTGTAGAATCCCCTAATCCCTTCATGTTTAAATGTTCTCCGAAACACATCTGCCATTCCCTTGTAAGCAGTGTCTGTGTTAAAGCGCTGAGCTTGCATTCTGATAGACAATAACAGAATTAGGTTTCACGGGGAACAAAATGAACCAGATATCCATTTAATTTGGAACATAGATTACCTTGTTCTAACCACCTGCAATGGATAGACACAGGTTGCCCCTAGAGCTCCCGACAGAGTCCCACATCCCAGTTGCACAAGTGGACCAGGTTCTACAAAGAAGATTACTACTTTCAGTATTTGATAAAAGTAAGCATATGACAGCCAAAAAAGTAACACTGCAGGAAATCATTTAAAGGAAATTCGGTCAAATGGAAAACTTATTTGCCTTACCACTGTCGTGAAGAATGTATTTTTTTGACATATCTTTTAAGCTTTCATATGCAGCAAGATCAATGCCTGCATAAGGGACAATCCCAAGGACAGATGGAATGAGACCCCTAAAGAATGCCCGGGGTCCTTCCTGAACCCATATATCCCTTGATAAGGCCCAAAGATTAGGAACTTTTCCAGGTTCACACACATGAGTTTGTAATCGAGTTTTCACGAGATCTAAAGGATAAATGGTGGTTTGTGCCACAGCACCTGCTAAGCCACCAGCAATAACACGGCCTGCAATACCAATATGAGCATTATCTCCCTCCCCTTTAGCTCTAACAATGACATCTTTCAGCAGTTCATAGGTGTAGAACCTGATAGCACTTTCTGGAGCCACTTTCATGACATTTAATCCATTGCCTCTAAAAAATCCCAGGACTCCTCCCTCCTTCCATATATCCCTTATTGCTGGTGAGATATGAGCTCGTTTTGTTTGTACTTGCAAAACAACCTTTAGACGATCAAGAGGAGCAGTTGCAGTACGAGATGTTGCTCCGGCGACACCTCCTGCAATCAGATATCTGTAAGCATGAACGTGCTTACTGATGCCACCTGGTACGACAGCCTGTTCCCCAATATCAACCAGGCATACCCTTTCCAAGTAATGATAAATGTTCTCAATGGTTGCCTCATGGGGGTAAAGCAGAAGAAAATCTCTCCATTCCTCAAATGTTATGACTCCATTGTTATCCTTATCTACTCGCTCAACAAAACGTACAAGTTCCTCATCATCAATTTCAATTCCTACAAAAGAGAGACTGGTGCGGCTTTAGAATGAAAAGAACTTGTTAGAAAGAAGACCATAGACTTCATAATTGGATTTTATTAGATGCAGGGCATGGAGAAAATACAAGACAACAAAAGGCTAACACAACCAAATGAATTTCACCAATATAAATGAATCTAAATGACCTCCATTATCAAGCTACATCATGTTACGCCTACAATATCTACAAAAGCTTGCTCCAATATAGAGAAACCGTGAAAATGTCCATTTAAGCAAACTTGACAGCACCCTTCCTGACAACATTTCATGAACGCTTAGCAAACTTCAGTAAAAGCATTACAAAAGAACTTCAAGATTGTTGATCATACATTTAAAACTTGCAAACTACAAGCTCCTAACCAAATACATAAACAGCTTACAAATTCGGAATCAAGAATTTAGAAGTAGTTGCATTTAGAAATCCGTAAACCATAGAGCAATACGATCAATGTAGTAACTCCTGTTTCCGAAAGTGATTAAACAATAAATGGAAAAAAAATACTCAGGCAGAAATTTGAAGTACCTGCCCGAACAAGAGCATCGTAGAGCTCTTCAGGCAAAATGCAACCGTTATGTTCAACATCAATAGCTTGAAAAATCCTGTAGAGCTCAAGCTCCTTTTCGTCCATATAACGCTTGAACTCATGAAAATCGACACGGCCATCTTTATTGGCGTCGCAAGCATTCAACAAGTCTTTACCGTACTTGTAATGAGAAGGAATTTGGAGGGCCACAAGTCCGTTCTCTATCTGGGTATAGTCCAAATATCCGCAATCCTCGGTATCAAAAAAATCAAAAAGACTGCGAATCCTCTGTTCCCTCTGCTCCTTGGTCTCTCCAAGCGCCAATAACACATGTTCTGTTGTCACTGGCCCTGCTTTTTTCACTGGATTGCAGCAATTCGATCCCTCACTCCGCCTCTTTTCAGGTTTCAATTTGCCCTCCATTTTGCTTCACGAACCCAGGAAATGTCTCACTTTAATCTCGAGTAATTTTGAGAAAGCAAATGAAATTGTGGGTTGATGAAAGAAGGGGGAGGTAAACATAGACTAAGAATAAAAGAAATGGTCAAAGAGAAGAAGAAGAAGAAGTGAAAATGGACAATCGAGAAATCAACTTTAGGAGTTCGAATGAATTAAACAGTAAAAGAACAAGGATGGAAGACCAAGGAAGTCTTGTGGGAAAGTGGACAAGAAAGAAAAAAATTTGGAGACCGCGTAGAAGAAAAGCAAGTGGAGTTCTTTCTATAAGAGTAAGAATCAAACAAAGGGGAATAATAATAATGATACCGACAAGTAATGAGGAGGGAGGTGACGATCGGGATGAGATTATGGGCGGGGCGGGCCGGAGCGGAGCAGAGGAGGGGGAGGAAGAAAAGGATCTTCAGTCACATCGCCTGTCAAAGATGCTCTTCTCTTCACCACATGTGCTTTGAATAAAGAAAATAAATTAATGAGAATGTGAATGTCAATGTGAATGTGAATCACATGAATTTTGGAGTATTTGAGCCCAGCTCTGTTACGGCCCATTTAACAAATATGACAATTGACATGAAAATTATGAATATTTTAATTTTAAAATGCAATTTATGTTATTATTATTAGCTACCATTACACTTACACGATTTGCATCCTCCAATTAATTTTATTAAGTTTTTGTTATGAGATCTATTATTTATTTTTATATTTAATCATTCAAGCAAAAATATATTAGTTGTTATCTTGGATTAGGTGATTCGAATATATTTTTCTAATCTTATTCCTAGTTTGGTAAATCTAATTGATTTTTCTGATAATAAAGATTTTGATCTTAATGGAATTTTTTCATTCGATGTTTTATTTTCAGATAAAGTCATGGGGCTCATGATTCTAAATTATATAATTTAATTGGGTAATTTATTTTTGGTAATTCTCTTAAACTAGTTCTTAAATTGATACCAACTTTTGCTACATCATTAAATAATTGATCAATACATATTCTATCTCTGTTTTTAAATTCAATGATGTGATGTGAATTGGTTAAAGTGTAAATAATTTGATAAGTAATTGAAAAAGGATATTGTCCTATGGTCATTAATTTTTCTTTATAAAATTTATAGGCAATAGTAATAGTTTCATCAAGCTTGTTTGATTTTAAGAGAATTCCTAATCTTAAACGAGTGTTAAATTTTATTTTTCTATAGGCTAAATTGCCATTCATTATTACTATTACTTGATCATTTAAATTAGTCATATGTTCATCTATTATAACCATTCATATAGAGAATCTATTCCTTCTAGAAACGTAGATTTTAATAATATTTGAATAGTAATAGGTGTATATATATCCTATCTTGTGTCGTTTTCTTCTTGAATTTTTTGTAATTGTTTATAAATTTGTTCTTGATCTATTCAACTTATGCAAATATGTCCATTACATTGATCTATTCTGATAGGTGTTTCGTGAACTAGTTTTTCATGATAAATAATATTTTTTCTATTTATTATATTTTTGATGGGATTATGATTAATATCTTGTCTGACTTTTAGGTTTAATTGTGTTTTAGCTATTTGTTTTGTTTTTCATTTGATAATATTGTATTAATGTGGAAAATGCCGGTAGATTCAATTAACTCTGAAGTATCTACATCTAATATATTTGCAGTTATTTCTATCATTTTAATGAAAAAGTCTTTTATGTTCTTTTAATCTATTTTTTATATCTTGTAACTCTTGTTTATATGAATTATAGAGATTGGTAGCTATATCAAGTTTTTCTTTAATAAGTCTTAATCCATTATTTTTAATGAAAATTTTAAATAATTTTATCATTCTTCATAATAATCTTTTTCTATTTTGTACTGAGAAACTAAACTGTCAAAATATAGAAGTTCAGTTTATATTTGATTACACATTTGATTACAGATACTACAATAATTATTCATATATGAGTTTGATAGTGTTTGTGAAAACGTTTACAAAGTTGTTTTACTTCTTCTTTCTCTTGATAATTAAACATTTTATGATTATTGACAATATTTTGAAATGTTTGAAGAGTATGTGTAGAAGCATTAATAGAAGTAAGAAAATTATGAGTTTGAGTAAATGGTTTGGTACATTTCTGACTAACGTTATTTTTGTTTCCATATTTATTATTAATAAATAAATAGCTCTATAAGTAGCACAAATAGGCATAATTAATAAATTTTGTTAAGAAGAAATCTAATGAGAATATTTCGATACCATTTTTAGGGTGGACTTATTTGATAATTTTGACTCAAATTTTGTTTATATTACTTTTAATATTTTATCTAGTTTTTCATTTATTGAATACAATATTTTGGATAGTTGTTCATAATTCTTGTTTATTAGTTTTTGAATTTCAATAAAGTCATTAATTTTTTGTACTGATACTTTTGATTGTTTTCTGTTAGAGGTTGTGTTATAGTAATTATCTCTTTTAATTGAATTTTCATATTTATTGTCTATCTAATAATTCAGATAATTATTTAGCAGTACTAATAAAATATTTTTAAGATGTTTTGTTATTTCTTTAAGTCAAGTTTTAATATCAATTATTTATTTACCTAAATATTGTTTCTTGTTCTTCGTCTTCAGTTGTTATTTTAAATTTGATGATTCGAATAGATTTTTCTAATCTTATTCCTGGTTCGATAAATCTAATAGGTTTTTCTAATCTTAAAGATTTCAAAACCTTAAGTACGCAATTTTGTTCCTCAACTTCCATCTCTTTTGGTCTCTTTTGGTCGATGGCTCCATGCAATTTTGTTCCTCACGTTTCTCTAATATTTTTGTCTCTTATTCTTTAATACCTTATTTCCTAAAGTCTCTCTTATGATTCATACTACAAAAGGGGTTAGATCCAAGTTAGACTTGGTTCACTTTCTCTCTCTTTTGCCTCACTCTCTCCATCACTTACTTCATGAATCACCATCAATCCTGTTATGAATACATCCAATATCAACGATGTTGAGGCCCAAACAGAGGAACAAGCAGAGGACCAACCCATTTTGAATGAGGAGCAGATGGTTATTGACGAGCCACAGGTCCAAGAAGGGGAAACATAATCCAAATTCCTTCTAGAAGGTTAGCTGGTTATGTGATGACAGCACAATCAGCAAAGTCAGCTAAGAAATAACGAATTCATGGAGAGCTTCATGGGGACTCTGTTAGGAATTTCCTTTATATTGATTGATTACTGTTTGTTGTTTTTTTTATGCTTATGAACACTCTGAAAGTGTAATTTCTCTTCTCATCTCTATTCTGGGTCTTCTTCTTCTCATTTCCAGATTGTAATTCATTTGCAGCTGAATAATCAATAGAAGCTTTCATCGTTTCTGCTCATATTTCGTTATTTTGATTTCTAAACACTTTCATTGGTGCAGCTTACCAGTGAATGTGCGCCCCTACCGATATCCACACTTCCAGAAGCAAGAAATCGAGAAGTTAGTGACTGAGATGTTGCAGGAAGGGATTATCCGTCCGAGCACGAGCCCCTTTTCATCTCCAGTGTTATTGGTTCGGAAAAAGGATGGCACGTGGAGATTTTATGTCGATTACCGGGCTTTGAATGCGGTAACAGTGAGAGATCGGTTTCCGATTCCATCCATTGATGAGTTATTTGATGAGTTATATGGTGCAAGATACTTTTCGAAGCTCGATTTGCTTGCAGGGTTCCACCAAGTTCGAGTTAAGGCCGGGGATGAACCGAAGACGGCTTTCCAAACTCACGACGGGCATTACGAGTTCCTCGTTATGCCATTCGGCTTAACTAGTTAGCCCTCGACGTTCCAAAGTTTGATGAATGAGGTGTTCCGGCCGGTATTGCGTAAGTTTGTTTTGGTCTTCTTCGACGACATATTAGTTTACAGCCCAACCTGACAGTCCCATCTCGAGCATCTTACGCCAGTACTTGAGCTCATGCAAGCTAACAAATTAGTAGCCAAGCGGTCCAAGTGTGTGTTCGGCTAACAGTCACTAGGGTACTTGGGTCATGTGGTTTCTCATCAGGGGGTGTCCGTTGATCCAGAAAAAGTTGTGGCAATTAGAGATTGACCTGAGCCAGCTTCGGTACGGGATGTTAGAGGATGTCTCGGACTCGCTGGCTATTACAGGCGTTTCATTCGGAGGTTTGCATCGGAAGCAGGGCCACTCACTGATTTGCTTTGCAAGGATAGTTTTGTTTGGACCCCGGCTGCTCTTGAAGCTTTTAACAGGCTCAAACAGTTGCTCAATGAAGCTCCAGTGCTTCGATTGCCTGATTTTTTTCTTCCACTTACGGTGAAGACCGACGCTTCTGGAAAGAGAGTGGGGGCTGTGCTTTAACAACAAGGCCATCCGATAACATTCTATAGCCAAAAATTAAGCGAGAGGATGCAACAGGCATCAGCATATCAAAGGGAGATGTTTGCAGTGACTCAAGCAATATCGAAGTGGAGGCAATACTTGTTGGGAAGACGATTCACAATCATTATTGACCAATAATCCCTGAAGCAATTAACCCAACAGGTTATACAGACACCGGATCAGCAAAAATGGCTCGGCAAGCTAATCGGGTATGATTTCGAAATTGTTTACCGACCTGGGAAGCAAAACGCTACTGCAGACGCGTTATCTCGGGTGCCTTCCTCCCAACTCTTTGTTGTTTCTTACATTGAATATGCCATAGTGGATGAGATATGGGCTGCTAGCGCCATTAGTGATGAGCTTTAAGAGCTACGAAACAAGCTGACTTCCACCCCCGACGGCCTCCCTGGATATCAGTTTAGTGACAGGCTCCTACTGTTTTGAGGTCGATTGGTGATTCCCTCCACCTCTCCGATAAAAACTCAGCTCATGAAGGAATTACACTCATCTCCAGTGGGTGGACATGCTGGAATAGCTCGAACTTTCCATCGAGTTTCTTCAAACTTCTACTGGAAGGGAATGAGAGCGGACATAAAGAAGTTTGTGGAGGAGTGTCAAACGTGCCAGGAAACCAAGTCGGTAACTATGTCCCCAGCCGGCCTCCTTCAACCGTTGCCTATCCCTGATCAAGTCTTTGAAGATATTTCTATAGACTTCATCACCGGCTTACCATCATCCAAAGGCAAAACCGTTATAATGGTAATTGTTGACAGATTATCTAAGTATGGCCACTTTGTAGCATTGCCTTCTGATTTTTCTAGTAAAACCATAGCAGCAGCGTTTGTACAAGAGGTGGTGCGTTTACATGGCATACCGGTCTCTAT
>JANTPM010000007.1:20486687-20500692 GCA_025434745.1 Erythroxylum divaricatum
CGCATTGTGCGCAGAAGTGTACAGGCTACGTAGGAACCTGAGGGATCTTGGAGTTCTAGATTTACATCCTCTAGGTTCTTGGGGTGGGGTCGTAGGGGCTTAGGATCAGTTTGACTAAGCCAGGATACCTTATGTAAAAAAAAAAAAAACAGGTTACTTCAATATTGAAAATAGGTCTCACTCAAAGCTGCTCTCATATTCTATTAAATCTTATTTACATATTTATATAGATTTCACATAAATGTGTTTTTCTTTCAAAATTAAGGTGACTTGACTCGTCTATCACAAACGTTTGGATAAGATTTAATAGGACAAGGTAAGAATAGAATAACTGAAACAAAGATTTGATGTAATTACTTGGTCTAACTTTATTATTTAGTTTGAAGCTATTAATTCATTTAATTTTACAGCATGCCATATATTAACTGTTGTGTATTTAACAATTTAATTATCACATATGTGAAGAATAATTATTTAACAACACAGTTTAAATTCGATCTAAAATTAACTAATAGAACTCATTTAACTCTAAATTTATCTAAGGTTGTGTTAATTTTTTTTATAATTTCAAGCTTTAGTCAAGGTTTAAACTTATATTTTATGGTCTAATTTGACCTAAAATAACACAATCAATCAAAATTAGAATAATTTTATTTTACATCATTTTTAAGTAGGATTTAATTAATACATATATAAAGAATAATTATATTTATTAAAATAGACCGGATTTGTTTCTAAATTTATAAAACTAATTTGACTTGATTGTATTTAAGGACGGGTTGAAATTTTGTATAATTTTAAACTTTAATCAAGGTTTGAACTTATTTTACAATTTAATTTGACCTAAAGTAACACGAACAATTGAGATTAAAACAACATTGTTTTGTTTAACTTGAATTCCAATCACTTTAAGTATTTTGAAATTGCTCTTTTTTTTTTATAGAGGTTTAACTTAAACCTTCCGTCATCATTTGTGAGCTTAAAAAAAAGATAAATTTTGTTATACCATGTATAATTTAATATATTATAAATGCACTTTTTTTAGGGTGAATATTGGATTAACTAATAAAATTGCTCTTTTTGTAATCATCATTTCACAGGTTAAAGTCATAAAAATAGTCTTTATATAAAAATACAAAAAGAAGGTTGTGTACATTATGACCTTCTCCAAATCCTCGCAAACAAAAAATCTTGTGTATTAGTTACGTTGAATTTTTAATAATGTACTCTTTTTCACCTAAAAATTATCAAATACTTTTTATAATTTTAGTTTTTTAACACATGTCCTACTATTATGTTACAAATTTAAATCATAAACTTCAAAACCAAGTCTTTAGGCTTATTTTCATTTATAAAATAACTAATAAAATCGGAGTGATATTGATTGAATAGAAAACTTGAGCGTGAAGTGTTTGGGATCAAATCTGTGGTTGAAACCAAAATACCTTTTTTTAAAACACAACAAAAGGTGAAGAGAAGGAATCCCACTACTTTGCACACGTTACTTTGGCAGTATCTTGTGGGAGATATTCAAAAACGAAAAGTAAGTTCTGGAAGACCATAAGACTGGCTAACAACTCATCAATCCACACGTGTGTCTTGTCTTAACAATTTCATTAATTATTATATTCCCAACCGCCGACTGTCTGAACTCAACCCGTCCCAACCTACTTTCCAAGATCTGCGGCGTTCAACTCTCAGATCGTTGCTTTATATTTATTATCTCTTTGTGATTATTAATCGGTTTTGATAGTTATTATATTCTCGTTATCTTACTCTATTGATTTGTATTTTTGTTTTTAAAGTTAATATTTTATTTATTTGAGATTTGGTTTTTATTTGAATTTTAGTTTCTTTTAATTTTTGTAGCTTATAAAAAATTATAAGTAATTTTTGTTAAATGATTAAAGGGTTTATAATAATATAATTCGCAAATTTAAATTTAGTTTGAAAAAAATTAATCAATTCAACAATAAAAACTTTGAATTAACTAAATTTTTGATTCAATTTTTAATTTTTCAATTCAACTTAATAATATTTGTTATTAAAAACTATCAATTGTTATTAAAAACTATCAATTTATTAAATAATCAATTAATTTTTATAAGCTAATTAATTTTCATAAATTAAAATAAACTATTTAATTTTATTTAATAATTTTTTAATTAAAAAATAAAAACAATCGTATGCAATCATATTATTATAAAATTTTTAGTTTTAATTTAACACCAATTGAACATGTAAATCTAGAATTCTGGAAGCGAAATGAATGAATTGAACAACGGGCATACTAACTATTGTACAACTTTAATCCTTCGAAACTGAAGGAAACACCTCTTACCGACCATATCCAGGTGGTGGTGGTGGCCCTCTATTTGCTTTACTCACCGGTAGTGGACCAGGTCTCCAATTCGCTCCAACGGCTGGCGGTGGTCGTGGCCTCCAATTTGGGTGAGGTGGCTGTCGAGATGGCCCTCTATGCATTTCGCCGGGGGAAGAAGGCGGCTGACCCCCATTCAACCCGGGAGGTGGTGGCTGCATCCTACTTGATGATCTTGGGTCGAGAGAAGAGAACCGGTTGTCTCTTGCTTGATAGTTGCCACCCCATTGCCCATGATTACCAGTTGCAGATGAAAAGTGACGTTGGTAACCATTATAACCACCTTGATAGTCAGGGACAGTACCGCCACCTGATGTTTGTGCTGAAGGGCCATGTGTGTACCTTGATCCACCTGTCTGATGATATTCCGATTGGTTCGCGTGCCTTGGATGTTGTCCACTCCAGTGCTTCTCTCTTTCATGATGAGGTTGAAATCTTTTGCTAGAAGGGCCAGAAGCAGCATAGGATTGATTATATCGTTGGTCATTATACCCTTGGTCATAGTGAGTGGAGTGATTCGGATATCTGTAGTTATTAGCCTGAAAGTTGGATTGTGGCATTCTGCGGTGCCCATCGTCCTGGAACCCATTTGAAAAGGAAGAATATGACGAGACATAGGAAGCTGCAGAATAAGGTGCGCGGGCGTGCATATAGCCATTTTGGTCCACCTTCATCTGTAAACTGTTGACAACGAGTCGATGTGATGCCTCTCCTAGCTGACGACCAGAAGTAGTTCCAGGTGGGTGCGGCCTGGAGGAGAATCAACCACACAGTTAACCATACATGGAAGATGGCAAAATGAAAACAAATCACACTGTTCCTTGTATTTCCAACATATCATCTCACTGAAATCTTTATGTACCTTTCATGTTCCCTAGGCCTTCTCCCAGAATCTTCGTGCCATAAAACAGGTTCAGGTTTCATATCCCCAGCATCTACAATCTATAAGAGAAAAAAGGATGTCAATCATCATGAAATCAGGCAAGCCAATTTCCGCCAAACCATCTCAATCTTCAGCATGAAATTTAGAGTCAAACAAGATACTTTACAACCGAAAACTGCAGAAAAAGAGACGTGAAACCAACCAGAACAGACAAGTCAAACTATCTAGCACATAAGGGAAACGATAAATTTGTATTCAAGGCAATCTGGGGACTTCAAAGAAAAATATTAAAGTCGGATGCAACCCTATGGTAAAAGATGTCAAATGTTAAGACCAAATTTACAAGTCTTTCAATGCAGTTGGCTGATAATGCATATTAACCATCATATGTACACAAGCTTCACAAACGGATACAAGTGGCAGAAATTTTTATTAATCGCAATAGTCTAAGCAGAAAATTAAATGAGGCTTTCAAAATTGACATTAACATGCCATCATATTAATGGTATACTGAAATGTGCTAATAATACAAGAGGAGAAACATTTAGACGATTAATAGCCACAACCATAACAAATATGACAAATCAAACTCGAAAGAATTCTATTATCCGCAGCAAGCATACCTTTTTTGGGAATACAACCCCAGCAGGAGGTCTAGCAATGTGTTTATGTAGGCCAGGAAGTCTATATATTGCACAGCTGAAGAAAAAAGTTAAAGCAAATGCAATAGTTAATTACAAAAGGTCACCATTAACATACAACCATGTCAATATACCAGAGAGACAATAGAATGCTAACAACGTACATGACTTGGTTGTCCAATATGTCCTCCATGCCAACAACAGGAGACCTGAATACAGGAGGATGAGCATCTCCAGCACATGGGGATATATAACCATTCATCCCATCACTGCATCCAGTCCTGAACAAATCATAAGATATCCCAAATAAAACTAAAAAGTTTATGGTTTGTGTTAAAAATTGTTCAAACTCCTCATAACGTGTAATCACTAATAGTACTGCATGACTATAAACAGGAGGTTCTTATGAGCTTATTCGGAAAAAAAAGTGCAGATACTGAATTCATTTTCAAGTTAAGATCGTTTCACTTCCACTTTTGAAAGTATCACTTCCAATCAAAATTTTTTGAACCAATAACTTGGAGACAGAATGGACCTTTTCTCTTCTGAATTGGCAAGACATACTTTATGCAGGGTCCTCAATAACATAAAAGAAGAGCGAAGAAATTTATTGCAGCTATAATATGTATAAATATTAAGCAAGAAAGGAAAAAATAAAAATAAACCCATTAACACGTGGCAAGTGTTCCATAAATAGAAGGGATTATTTCTATCCCTTTATTTTCTCCAAAAATTTGCAATTTTTTTGTTTTCAAGCTTTAAGATTAAACTCCTTAACAGAAACGCTCTCCCTTACAAACTATAATGCAAACTAAACTCCATGACTCAAATTCAACCTCAACAAGCAAGATTAGTGTTGCAATTGAGGTACCAAAATGATAGGATTCATGGAGAAAATGAAACCTCGGAAGTTGATTGAGTACATTGCATCACAAAGCAGAAAAGAAAATTGAATGACATTACGTAAGCAAAGCACCGTTGTACATACCTCAACTCAGGATTAATAGGTTCCTTGACTTCAATACGCTCTCTGTCTGTTAATTGTTTACATTGATTATCAAGTAGATATATGCTTTCTGATAGAGAATCTGACGATAACACAAATAACATATCGAACATCATACTGTTTCTCCTTGTTTCTTCATCCTGAAAAGCATTGGAATGTTCTGTTGGAATGGAATGTATTACAAAACAGAACCCAAGTCTCTGATCCCCTCTCCCTCCTTAGAAGAATAAGGGTGGAGCGGGTGGAGACAGAGAGATCTGAAATAAATAGAAAGAAATGAAGGATGTGCCAGGGCATGTGTGAAGGAAGATCTAAGGAAGAACAGATCTGAAATAAATAGAAAGAAATGAAGGATGTGCCAGGGCATGTGTGAAGGAAGATCTAAGGAAGAACAGTACCGTTAAAGTATGTTCAATTTTCTGAACCTCTGCGAGAAGGCGAGCTTCATCAATGAAAGGAAGCTTTGCAATACCCTTGGGAGAAGGCAATAAAAAGGAATTAAACTAATAACATCAACAAAGTTTCAAGAAACTCCATTTGAGAATCCAAAAAACACTCCTGCCTCATAAAATCGTCTCTGGGCCATAGTACAGTAACGTCAGTAAGACATACTCACCTGCCATGGGTACCGTTTTCCGTTCATGTCTACCTCAAAGTCTGCTCAAAGAAATCAAGATCATTAATGCATAATCCAAGGAAAGCAATCTATAGATCTTTCTTGTTCAGTTGATAATGCCATACCAGTTGGGTAAAAGTCAATGATAGGTGAGTTTGGATCTGTCATTAATTTCCTGTAGCACTCCGGAAGCGCATGAGAACTGCAAGATAAATCATAACCGGTTTCTCCACTTGGCCTTCTCAAGGAAAACAGTTGCAAAAAGGGGTATATAAAATAAATTTAACAGCTGTGGAACCTTGCAGCAGGAAAAACTCCCAAAAGCTGATTGAATGGTTTAAATGGAGAACCCAGTTGAAAACTTATATCTAGTTGGCCAAGATCTGTAAGATCAGAAGCAAACGGAGCATAATGATAGGGATAAAACCTGCAACAAAATGTTTATTAACAAGTTAAACACTAAGTCCAAGATCAATGCATAAGTATAATACTTCAGAAATCATTTATCTGCAAAGAGGTCCTGAAGCAAGTAAAATTGAGTAGTAATATATTTGCAACCAACAGGTGAAGTGGACACTTCGCAACTGATAAAATAAGCCTAAAGTTAAACGTGACAATCACTTTAATCCATAATAATTTCATGCACACATTCGAAGAAAAATAGTTGCTAGCAAAACTATCAACAAAGGTTTTTTAACTTCACTTTGGGTTACAACACTACAACTCTAAATAAAACTGTAATATCAGCATATATGAAAAAACTTTCAACTAGGGAATAGCCGGAACTAAAAACAACTAACCACTGCCAAGAACAAACTCCCTCATAGTAGTAATGCATGACCCAGCATAACCCTTCTGTATACTTCAGAACCTACACACATGAAAGTCAAATAATAAAGAAAATATCCATTGTTTAAAGACAACAAGAATACATTGGAGAATATGTAACTTACAACATCTCTTCGTATGCTTTCACGTTCCTCCAGAGATTTTGCTGAAAACTTCTCATCATAATACCTTTCCTTCCACCCTGGTTCTCCCAATTTGATCTGCACATTGAAAATCAGAGTAATCCTCCATCAGTTGCACTCGCAGAACATGAGAAAAGAGCACAGTGCATAACAGAATTAGAATTTCAGAATTACCAAAATAAAGGTTAGTCCACTAAAAGCAACAGTCACCATCACATCAGCCACAAAAATTTCAATATAAATATGTACAATCACAATAACACCTTTCCTACCTATTTGCCACTACTTTTCCATTCAATCTCTCAATAAAGAAGGAACCATAATATGTCCTCTGCAAATTTGAATAACTCATCAATATAAGAAGCAATTCAAACCTTGTCTTCTTCTGCAGCTTCATTGTTGAAAATATCAGACTTCTGTCTAAGGGCCTCCTTAAGCTTAGCTTTCAATTCCTCTTTGTTTTTACGAGCCTAAAATTGAAAAAGAAATCAATTTATCCCGACAAGATTACAATACTAAGAGGTAATAAATGCACTCTTAACTCCTTGCCAGTAAGGCTCATACCAAATAAAGGTTAGCCCTAAGAATGATTGAAGGAGTCAGAATTACATTAAAGTGCTTCTCCATAAGCAGGAAAACATACTTCTGTTTCCAGACTATGCTCCGCATCAACAATTGCAGCACCTATATTTGCTGAAGAAGAGGACCGAGGAACTTTATGGGGCCGAGCAGAAACTTCAATATCTGATGTTCCACCTTGCTGATAAGGTGACGGTGAAGGACCCGTTGCGAGACGAGAACCATGAAATCGAGTAACTGGAACCAAAGAATCAGGCAGGGCTTGAGGTTCCACATCATCCCCTCTTCTAGTCTGTCGCTTTTCACGCTTAATTCTCTCTGCTTGCCGCTGTTGCAAATTAATGAACTTATATTCAGAAAAAAAAATAGCAACAAAGATATGGATAGCTAAAAGATATTTAGAGAAAAATAATCACTCCAACTCAGCTACCTGATACCCACACTCATAGTGAACAGACTTGCAATCACTCGGCAGTATATATGCAATGCAATTAGAAATAACAAACAGCATATCAGTATGAATGCACATGTGCAACTCCATAACTTAAATGATCTAGTACCAGTTCATTTATCAATCAGACAATATAATGCGCCTGTTTACCACTAATTTGTTCCTTAAAACAACAATACAATGCAAGTCATCATATGTAAAAACATTCAACATGCAATGCACATTATTATCAACAACAAAGAAAATAAATTAACCTGGTGCAGGCGGGATCTTTTCTGGAATATTTTGTCTTCGTATGATCCTACAGCTTGAATAAAATGCTCAACCCTGTTCAAATTCGGCTAAAAACAGCAACCAAAAGAAAACTAACGGTCAACAGGGAAAAAGTAAAATACATAAGAATTGAGACTACAAACTTCTTACCTTGCTTGCATCAGTTAAATAGCCACCCAATATTTTAAATTCCTTCTTATATACTGCCATTAACAGGTTGATTGCACCCTATAAAAAGGAAAAACAGAGTCAAAACCTTATTGCACGAAAAAATCATAACATTTTACAGAAATATTTTAAAAATTAACACTGCAGGAAGCAAGCATTGAGATTAAGGAAAACTCCTAACAGGCCAAACCAAGTAAAAATAATGGAACCATTCATCATTGCCTGCAACAAAATAAAAACTCACAAAATCCATTCACATTCTGGATTCATGTCCAACATCTAGTGCAGAAGCAGAAGTAAAAGGTTTCAAAACCTACTATGCATAGTTATAATTATCCATAAGTCCTAGGTTGTTAGAACATAAGATATTATAACAGTCCAAAAAAAGGGAAGATCTTTGTAACGTACTACTCTGCTGTCACTTTGTGGTACTTTAGCTCATTTACAACCAAAGGGCCTGGACTGAATCATACCAGAATAAAAACTGCACCCTGAAAAATAAAAAACCCACAGAGAACCCTCCCTTATCTATCTATGCATTGCACAATATGCTTGAATCCATATGCATTACTAATGGCTTTTGGGTGCACATTTACTCAAGCATTTTGCAGTTAATGACGATTTTCTATAAAACTAATGCATTTAAGCTGATAAGCAAATTACAAACCTCACGAATCTCAAGTGTAGGCATATGTGGCAAAAAATCATTGCCTACAAAAAAGCACATGAATATAAAATCATCCACAATCCGTTCAATGTCCATCTCAAAAGGAGGATTAGGCACCCTGAACTCATAGTTCAAATACTCCCTCAGTGTCCAAATGTTAAGAAACTGCAAAAGCCGAAAAAGAAAAGAAACAGTATAAATAAAAAAAAGTTAAACTGTATCTATGACAAAAAAGGCAGAGCGCAACCAACCTGGTATGGCTTTTTGGGCACAACAACCTCATCAGCTTTCTCATCAAATTCTCCTGCCTTCCGCTTTGCCTTGCCTTCACAATTAGCAGCTAAATGACCCACTTGACCGCATAGGAAGCATTTATCTTGTTGTCCAGGTGTGAATACAACCTGAAAGTAACTCATCCATTTATCTACTTACCTTGATCAATATATCTAGGAAACCTAATCCACAACACCCCTAAAATTTCCCATCAAAATATAGAAACATGAAAGCTGTAAACAAGAACAAGAACACTAAAACGGAATTTGATTATCACAAAGTTTAGATACTTGAAATAGAAAGACACAAACCTCTCGAAGAATTGAGAAATGAATCTCATGGGTCGCCAAAGCTAACATAATCAAATCTGCATCCTATAAGTAGAATAATGGGAATCATTTAAATCTAGCATAAAAATAAAAGTGATTCCATGGAAATCAAAATGGAAGAAAAAACATACCAAACCATACAGGCAATGATGTGTATTTGGGTTATAACCAGGAAGATTTCTTTGAAGACGAATGTACGACATAATTTTATGTTCCCCTTCCCCAGGAACATTTGCATCAGAAAGGATAACCTTCATAAAGCAAGAGGTGGAAGAAACAACTCAAACAGTGTCACTCATGAAAAAAGGCACAACCACAATGCAAAGACAAAAAGCTCCATAAAGAATAAGAAATAATGGACCGTGAAGCATAAATACCTTAATATTCTTCCATCCAGGATCATAATTAAGTCTGAGGTGAATATAATACTGAAGCGCAATTGACAAGATACCCATGAATTGAGTTCCGGGAGTGATAACATTGGAATCAAAAGTTTGAGATTCCTCCTTTGGAGGAAGTTTTCTGCCCTCCCTCTCAAACTCCTCTCTCAGTCTTTGTTCTTCAGCTGCCTAAAAGAAATTGTGAGAGATTAATAACATAGTCTATCAAACATTTGCAGCTACTTCATATTCACTTTTCCTTCTTTTTCTTTATGTCAAAAAACTAGAGCACTAATTATCTTCTTCAATCTATGCATAATCTTTTATCCAATCTAGAGAAAAGCAAAACAATGATATACAGGAATGAGTAACTCATTGATAAACCTTGTGAAAAGCCAAGTGAAACACCCAATATCTGCCTACCACCCCAATGGTTTGGATGATAAACCTTACAAATCACATATAAAGGTGCAACCAGGATCCACAACTTACCGCGTCTGCTGCATCTTTTGCTGCCCTAAAACGCCTAGATCGTTGCTGATTCATTTTAGCCCGAGGAGCAACTCCATCTGCCATTTGTTTCAGGGTATTATAGTTTCAAAACCCCATATTTGTCTAACCTTACAATATCAAAGAAAATAAAATGCTCACCAATAGCCATGTATAGCAACTTTCGAGGTCTCACCATCACAAACAGCCTATCAATATAGTCAAACATGCAACTGAACACCTCATCAAAAGAAGTTGGTGAAGGCTGCAACAAACCAAATTTCATAAGTACAACAAATTCAATAAGCCCATAGTCAGTATAATATATACCAATTACCATGTGGTTTATACATAAGCCTAATACCACAACGTCCTTTGTATCTTCAAACAAAACTGAAGGACCGTAATTTCGTTTAACATAAATCAGAAGACAAAAACAATAAAATTCCACGTCCACATGATTACATTAGACACCTTATCTAAGTTAGTGAATATGGAAGTTCACAACACCAACATGAATGCAACATTAAATTGCAGTATAACCCCTTTTACCACAAGGGTTATCGCACTTAAACTATAATATTCCATTAAACTCCATTCAAAACCAAAAGATGTGGCAAAGGAAAACTAATGACTAGAGAAAATCTCACCCTGTCTTCAGGGTGGAAACACGGGTGAATTATCCCATTCATATCGAGATACAGATTATCATATTCAATATTAGGGTTTGGCCTGCTCGTGTCGACCGGAATCTTCACGCCATCGATTTCGACGGGCTCTTCTTCAATTGCATCTACAACCACTAAAGGGTATTTCTCGGCTAACCATCTGTAGAAAGCTGGTACACCCATGCCTTCTTAGTTTCCTTCTTACCTAGCCTCAGCTCGAGGTGATTTCGCCTCCTTCGATTTCTCAACTCCTTCAGCTTTGCAGAGATATGAGTTGTTCGCGCACACAAATCCTAATCATGTGATATGACTAGCAGAGGGAAACTGCGTATCGATAATGCACAGTAAATTTAGTGGGTTATAATATAAGGAAAGAGAAGGCAAATTTTGTAAAGTTATACTCTTTCACAATTTTTGGGTACACCTTTATCTTCATTTGAATCATGTCTTAAATATGTAACATCAAAAAATTGAGGGATCATAAATGTTAGTTGGTTAAGATTAATCCGAAAATATTGACCCAAAGTACTAGCTAAATAGCCCATTCTTAACCATGTTGCTTTCTTTGTTGCAGATTTTATCAAAGATTTGAAAATATGAGGGAATATGTTCTTAAGTCAATATGACTTCACGTATAAATAATTTTGATGAGAACCAAATAATAATAATAATAGAAAGTGACGAATTATTTTGAGCATATGGGAGCATAAGCAATCTAAGAGCCTGTTTGTTTCAGCTTTTGGAAGCTCTAAAAGTACTTTTTCTACCGCAAAAGCTATTTTAAGGAAAAATTGAGTGTTTGACTGAAAATTTAAAAAGCATTTTTGAAGTAGAAATAGTTTTTTTAAAAGTCAAAATACAGTTTTTTTAGAAGCTAAAATTTGGAGCTTTTCAGAAAAGCCCCAAATTTTAGATTCTTCGGGTAGACAAAATCACGTCACTTACGTATATATCAAAAATTTGTGACGCCTCTTTCTTTCTTTGGCTTTCTTCTGTTCTCACATACTTACGACTCTCATCTTCTCTAATCACGCACATATCATCTTTCTGACGACACCATACTCACAGGATTGTTGAAATATTATTTGCTATTGGGTGTCGGTATTACCTTCCTATCTGCGTTTATTTGGGTCTGCGTTTAATATGCAGACCTTCGTCGTCTGTGTTGTGCATGCAGACGTCGATGTCTACATTACTCATCTTCTTCTATTTGCGAAATTTACTTTTGGATCCAATAAATCTCTAGATCTCACCTTGTATTTGGTTTATTTAACAATCCTTGTACTGAAAACAACGTTTCACGATTTAGATTTAACCCCCACATGAATTTTAAGCATTTACACTTGAAAAATGGAATAAAAAATGGATCTTTTGATGATCAGAAAGTGATGTTCACAAGTAAAGATTTTGAGTAGTTGCAAAGCTACCCGTCAAAAGGAGGAAGACAGGTCAATGAGAGACTATTAGATGAAAGTGTAGAAATCGAGATCTTCGTGAAGGCACATAGAGCGAGATGAGAACTTGTCAATCTGTGTACGTTATATCTGGAAAGTGAATTGAACTGAAAGCTCTTTTGTCTGAAAAGTCCAAACTAAGTTTTGCAGAAGCCAGAAATTGCTAGTTACCTTTCTTTCCAAGACGTGGCACTAAGCCATTCGTCACAACCGACCGGACTCGTGCACCATCTTGTTCGAGTTCGAGTTGATCAAACTTTTTTTTAAAAGGGAACTAACAACAAAGAAAATTACACCGGACGTCTCGGGACAGAGTACCTGGACCTATCTTCTAGAAGGAGTAAATTTAACTTAGCCTTAAATTAATATAATTAAAATTAATAAAAGTGCTTTTTATTTTTATGTTACCAAACAATCTATTGTATGAAGCTTTTTTAAAAAGCTGTTTTTTTAATTGACAGCCAAACAGTCAACTGGTTTTTTAGAAAAGTTCTTCTCAGAAAAGCTCTACTGACAAAAGCTCTACTAATATAAGCTCATCCAAACAGGCTAAGAGGGAAGCAGAAACTAAGATGAAGCTGAAGGAGTAATCTAAGATGAAAGTAGAAAGTAAGACAAAGTTGAAGTCAACGTAAGACGAAGCTGAAGTCAAATTGAGACGAAGTAGAAGAAAGTAAGACGAAGTGAAAGAAACTAAGACAACAAAAAGTAAGACGAAGCAGAAGCGAAACTAAGACGAAGGAACCTAAGACAAAGAAAAGTAAGACGAAGCGTAAGTGAAATTAAGACGAAGCAGAAAATAAGACGAAGCGGAAGCTACGAAGAAGACCTGACACTAACTGTTTGTTCAAAGATCAAGAAAGACGAATAAAGAAGCAGTTATCAAGAAGTAGTTATCAAGAAGTAGTTGAAGATGAAGGTTAATTGGCTATTGTGATGCTGATTACGCTGGAGATAGGATTGATAGAAAGAAGCAGAAGCAGGACTCTAAGACAGAAGCAGAAAGTAAGATGAAACTGAAGTCAAAGTAAGACGAAGCTGAAGTCAAAATGAGATGAAGCGGACAAAACTAAAATGAAGAACAACTTCGTTTGGTTCAGCTTTCGTCTTAGTTTGCTTCTGCTTTCATCTTACTTTTGCTTCGGTTTCCGTCGTAGTTTGCTTCCTCTTTCGTCTTACTTGTGCGCTTCTGCTTTCATCTTTGTTTTGCTTCAGCTTCTGTCTTAGTTTTGCTTCAGCTTCCGTCTTAGTTTGCTTCCACTTTCGTCTTACTTTTGCTTCAGCTTCCGTCTTAGTTTGCTTCCGCTTACGTCTTACTTTTGTTTCAACTTCCATCTTAGTTTGCTTTAGCTTCCATCTTATTTTGCTTCCAGTTTTGTCTTACTTTTGCTTCAGCTTTCGTCTTAGTTTGCTTCTGCTTTCGTCTTACTTTTGCTTAAGCTTTCGTCTTACTTTTGCTTCAGTTTCCTTTTGGTTCAGCTTCTGTCTTACTTTTGCTTCAGCTTCTGTCTTAGTTTGCTTCCGGTTCATCTTACTTTTGGTTCAGCTTCCGTCTTAGTTTGCTTCAGCTTCCATCTTCGTTATTATTATTAATTGTATTTATTTATGTCATTATTTATTTTCCATTATTATTATTATTATTATCATTATAATTTTATTATCATTTAATTATTATTATTATCATGGTTATTTTAAACATGAATTTTTCATATCACTAAATTTTAGGATCTAATTTAAAATTTAATGCAAATATTAAATGATAAAACGTTGCTTTAAA
>JANTPM010000007.1:20552907-20563041 GCA_025434745.1 Erythroxylum divaricatum
CTTTACATTTAGATTTGATTAAATTGTTTTTGTGTGAATTAACTTCTGATTTTATTGTAGAAAATTACAAAAAGCTTTAAAGATCTATTCAACCCCCCTTCTAGATCGCTTACATTTAGAATATTATATGAGGCGTCAAACGACAAAAAGATTCATTCGCCCTTACATTGAAATGAAGAGGGCCTAAAAATGGTTGAAGGCTAGAATTGATTCAAGATACTATTGATGAGTGAAATAAATCTGTAACAGGAGTTAAGTGATTTAAGAATGATAAATGAGTTAAGTAGATCAACTTTCAGGTTATGGAACATAATGAGGTAAACTTAAGAGTCGAGTGTATTAACACTAAAGAGATGTGAAGTATCAAGCGAAAGATGGAATGTCTCTGAGAGTATCATCTTGCCAGGATGTGCTTAAATTGAGAAAAAGTGTGCTCAAATAAGGAAAAAGGATAAACTAAGCCCGATATGAATTGATGTACAAGAAATTATTATGAGTTAGTGTTACTGATAAAAAGATGTCTTAGATTCATATTATGTGATATGTGAAAAATGCTAAAAAAATAACGATATGATTTGACAGAGATGTATTGATAGCTTACGAAGCAAAAAATTACGAGTAATCTGAAATATATTGATGAAACGGTTAAGATAGTGTGATATCTGAAGAAATGAGTAGAGGATTAATTGATTTCATTGACTATGGTCAATTGGAAGAAATTATTCGAATGATGAAGTTAAATAAGAAACGAAGAAGCATAAGAGGAAACATACCCCTGCCTGTCTGATCAAACAGAAAAGAATTTCGAGGGCAAAATTTATTAAGAATGGGAGAAATGTAACATCACGTTCTCATACTAAGGGTTAGAACCCTAAAATTTGGTACATGTGAGATCAAAGAGAGATTTAGAAAATGCAGTTCACGCTCATGCATAACGTCAGCATACACACATGTGAATTTGATTATTGCACACATTAAAATAATTGTTCATGCACTCAATTGACATTTTACTAAACATGTTTCAGTATTTTGATGATATCTTGATTTGTAGAATTCCAAATAAGATGAATTTTAATTTGGAGTACACTAGAGATATAGACCTACAAATTGTCTCAAGAAATCGAATTTTGATTCTTTCTCTAAGATATTGAATTTCTATATGGAAGTTGTACTTAGTACACTGCTTTTGAATATAGATAACCCGGTAATGTTTGTGACATATCTCCCAAATTACTGAACTAAATTGAGTGATTTTAGTGTCAATGGAAAGATAAGACATAGAGGAACACTTTTATAGAAGAGATATTAACCAAATTATATTCGTTTCGCTTTCTAATTGAATGTGAACAGTAGACCCGAAAGTGTGAATTGGAAAATTTTGAAGTGAGTCAATGAGAAAGGAATAGAGATTTTAATAGTTTTAGTAAGGCATAAACTTAAGTATAAATTATACTTAAATGAGTTTTGATATAAGAATGATTTTGTGATGAAATTAAAGGAAAGATACCCGGGATTGTCATTAAGCATGCATTATACATTACACATATTCAAGTGTGAAAAACTGAATGTTTATGTAATTGTGCAATTAATAATGTGTGTGCAATATGTGTTTTGCATAATGATGATATAGGATAGAATGTTTCCATCTAGACGTTTCCGGATCATGGAAACTAATACTAATATGGAGCATACTATGAGTAGACCTAAATGGTCTCATTTTATTGTATTTTGTTTTAAATTTTGTATTAATTGACTACTAAATGTCTATATGAATGTGATTGATTGTGTTGGTTTCTAGATAGGAGGTCCGATGATTGTGACGTTGGGCTGAGATATTGAATTGCTGATTGTATGTGAATGAGATGAACTAAGTGTACATAATTTGATTGTTAAATGTGTTCTGAAGGTGCATTTGCATGTAAGTAAAAATATGTTGAATGCCAGACTAAGGTTCTATGATATGAGAATGTGATTAAATAGGAGCATGCAAATGTAATTAATGCATTCCATTTCACGAATGCATAAAATATAATAACAGTTGCGACCTGAATAGCCACCGATCAGAGCTTAAAGCTCAACAAGTGAAAACGAGCCTCGAGCTCAAAAGTGATCCAGAGCCTCAGGCTCAACATTTAATGAGTCCTATATGGGACAGTTATCAATTAACTCTATATGGGACAGTTATTAATAAGCCCTATATGGGACAGTTATCAATAAGCCCTATATGAGACAGTTATTAATAAGCCCTATATGGGACAGTTTAAGCACTCTGTCGCAATAAAGTAATAAATGAAAAGTAGGTCTCATGCACACTGCATATGCATAATATGAATGATTAAATTGTATTGATTGTAAAATGTGAAACGTTGTGAATGTGATTATGTGTTATGTGATTGGGTGAGCCATCGATGATGGTTACTCTCTGAATCCACAAAACTAACCCAAAATTTGCAATTTTTTTTCTAGGGCTCAGAAGAATACCCTGTTAGGCAAACAGGGGTATAACTAATGCAAGGGGAAAGATAGAGATCGGGATCAGTACGCGTCTACATTAGTGCTATCATATTCTTGTATCAATTTGTAGCCCGCAATTTCTGCAGAATAGTATTTTATATTTGTAATAGCCCCCCAATTGGTTATTGAAATTATATTGATTGTAATGTGTTAATTGAAAATGTTATGAATGAAAATAGGCCCATATTGATAACTGATTTCCGCGTATTTGATTGTATTCAACAAAAATTTGTATCGAGTTTTGACTGATTGAGTGTTCTAGCACGTCACCCTCGCGAGGTACGAATTCAGATATCACTCAGAATGTCAAGCACATGCCTTGCAGGAATGGGGTGTTACAGTTAATATTTCTAAACTATCCAAATGTGGGTTTGTGAGTTTCTCCAAAACTTTTCTTTTCTCAACCATTTTCAAGCAGCCTCCAAATCTGACCTAGCATTGTTTTGATCATAACTCAGCAACCACTAATCCCATCAGTTCATATCCAAATCTTATCTGAATCTGACCTTCTGGCACATTTTTTATCATAACTCAACAACCACTTATCCCATCGGTTCATATCTTATATCACTGGAAAGCTTACCGAAAATCTTACAAACTTCGTGAAGGACCTGCTGGTCAATTCTGTCTGATTGTTTCCAAAAAATTGATCCCAAAATTCACGCATTTTTCCAACCTGTTCAAATTGCCATGACCTTACCTTTTTTTTTCCCAGCCTAAACAAAATCAATCCCCCCGTCAAAACCTTAACGATGACAATTACAGTCCTAATAAAAATGAGTTAAATCAATTCTCACAAACCTCACACATAATATCTGAGTCATAGTAAGCGACAAAAGGCTCTCCACCCAATTTGCAATGAACCAATAAGTCATAGTTCTTTATCCAAGGTGTCAAAGATAAACACTGATTGCCGAGTAAGTCCGAATAGCAATATTTTAAACTGACCACCTTCGATAGGGTCACATCATAAGGTCTGAACGTATTCAATTGCCAGCATTTTAACATTTGACAGATCAATTCAAAACCTTCATAAATACAGTTACTGGTCATCATTTTATATGCGAGAACAAGATTATACAACATCAATTTGATGTGGATGGTGGCGGCTTTTGTTCTTCCTCTATTGATGGCATGTCCTGGTCGTGTCCAACAGGTATACAAGGCCTCCATACTGTTTCCGCTCCTAAGTCCATGAGTGCAATGCCCCTTGCAGCCAGATCAACCCTGATCTGATCACTCATTGAGAAGTCCTTGTTTTTCCTTGCAACTGCTCTGTCGTCTATCAGTTGCAGCACCTCGCTTTCTTCTATTTCTGCTCTGATCAATGCCTTATTTTTAAGCTGTTGTAATACCTGTCAGGTAAGTTATTATCAATAATTTTCAACAGAACAAATATCAAGACATGAAAATCATAAAATAATGTTTGGAAACCTCACCTCAACATAACTACGAGGGGGTTCCAATCCTAGAACCTTCAGAACCACCTTAACTTCTCTCTCAACCTCAGTAAGGGATTGAAGTAGAGATAATTGTTGCTGTTTTTGTAGTTTCTTCTGCAAATTTTTAACGAAGAAAAACCATAAAAAGAATCTTTCAAGACAAACATGAACTACCATAGACAAACATGAAATGGGCACCATAACTACCATAATGAAATGGGTTTCCAGGATTGCACCTTAAGCATGGTTAATGAACTGTTTATAAACTTCAACGCATCTTGGAATGCACCAGTCAATAGATTTGAAGTGTTCAAATCATCTGACATTTTAGTCTCAAATTCATCATGTAGTTTACTGATGCATTTCCGGGCATCTGCACTGACTGCAACTGTTTTACCATTCTCCACTGCTCCCTCCTTCAGCTTTGCTTCTTTAAATGATAACGAAGCATTCTCACAATCTTGCAATGTCTGCATACATAGCAGCACTTTCACTTTAGCGAAAAGGTTCTGTAGACAAATACCTGTATATGTACACAAATACATGTGGGCTAAATGTGCTTGTGCATTCTGTGTCGTCCAGCAATAAAAGGATGCAGTTACTGGGAAATGAAGCAAATTCTGGAAGCACTACATCAGTTATATAGCAGAGGTTTGATTAAATTCCAAGGAAAAAAGTGAAAGTCAAGCCAACAATTCCAATACAATTGAGCATTTAGGCTTCCGTGTACTGGCCCAAGCACTTGTGCCTGCAATCATGTTTGACATTGAAGGTTGCATAACCAACCCTCTCATTTAGATTCATAATTCAAATAGCTCCAAACAAGTTTCAACTGATGACAGCTTAAGAGCAGACATACATTTGCAAACAAAAGCTTCTAAGAGTGATAAGCTTCTAACCTGATATATGTAGAAGATGGCATCTGATGCACTTTCCAGCTGAACAACCGAGTAATTCAGAGGAGAACCATAATGTGTGCTGATCAGGAAGTATCTCAAAGCCAGTGGGTGGTAACGCTCAGTGATCTACGATAAACGTGATACATTACCTCAGACAGACATAGGTAGTGTTTTACATTTTTTCCTCTTTTTAGGTGAACCTGTTGAGAGGAGGGAGAAAGAAATAAAAAAAGAATACTTGGAATATGAATTTACCTGACGAATTGTGAAAAAATTACCCAACGATTTTGACATTTTGACATTATTATTTGTAACATGTCCATTGTGCATCCAATAGCTAATATTGCACCCACTGCATGCAGCAGAACTTTGTGCTATCTCATTTTCATGATGGGGAAATATCAAATCAAGTCCACCACCATGAATGTCAAACTGGAATGTGAGATAATGTGCACTCATTGCACTACATTCTATGTGCCATCCTGGTCTCCCAGGACCCCAGGGACTCTCCCAACTTCGTTCACCTGGCTTTGCTGCCTGCAGTTATAAACAGAAAATTGAGCATAATGCACACAAGATTATACAATGGCAGTTATACTCATGAGATTTTACCTTCCACAATGCAAAGTCTGCAGGATTTCGTTTCCTGGAGTCAACAGCAACTCGCTCACCTGCTCTATTATTTTCCAGTCTCTGCCCAGATAACTGACCATAATTTGGGAATTTGTCAACAGCAAAGAACACATCTCCATCAACTATATAGGCAAAATCATTGTTGACAATCTGCAAAAAACAAGTTTTCCCTTTTAAAAATAATGCAAATTAAAGCTCTTGAAATAATCACACCATTAATATGGTAACTTAATCTCGTAGGCTGTCATTCAATACATTCAAAACATCCTATGAAAGGACAACATAAGCCCCACACAAACAATGGAGCAAGTGACATCATTATCAAGACATAACTGGGCTCAGTGGGATTGTTATTCATGAAAAGGCAAATACAAATGAACTCCTTAAATAAAATCAACAATTCTTCAGTAAGTATGCTACTGAAAATCATTGGCTTCCATGTGCAATCTCTCACAACATAGAATGGACAAGTCGTCCTTGTTAGGGACCATGTGGCAGCTTTAACAGGCTAATAATTTGCTTCTTCGACAGCTGCAGGTTGAGTCTTGTAGAGACCCCCTAACTCAATTCTTTTACTAGAGAAAAATAGTAATTGCAAAGCATATATACTTAAGGGCGTATTTAGTAGCCCAAGGTTCATTTACATAAATTTTACAACAAGATGGTTGATCATTCTTGAGCATAAACTTTGATCTGTAAAACATGTTCCCATAACACAGAGGTTATGCAAGTACATATCAGAGGCTAGACTCATTAAAGAAAAAAAATGCTTTAAAAGAGTAAAAAACCTGTGTAATCAAATCCTTAATCTGTTCAATGTGGTTGGTGACACGAGGCTGATGGGTAGGAAGAAGGCACTGAAGATCAGTCATGTCAACAAGATATTCCTCACAGAACCGATTGCTCAAATGCAATGGATCTTCACCAAGCTCGTTTGCCCGACGAATTATCTACAAGTAGTTGGATATTAACAATCTAGCCAAAAAATCCCTAAACAACATATTCATAACCTATCTATGGATATATAAGATGAAAGATGCTTTACTAGCAGATACAGGAATGGGAGGGGTACAAGCAGTTACATTCCTACAATAATTACTCTTAAGAAATCAACAAAACTGCAGCCCTCATTTTTTTCTATTCTTTAGAGAGAAGAAAAAAATCAAAAGAGTCTGATTTCTCTCCCATAAACTCCTAATAATTGGGCAGCGTATCAACTCAATATCACATAAAAGTAACTTCCTTATCAAAAGAAAAAAACATAAGAGAAAATTGAGTCCTGAAAGGTATAGCACCACTATGCATTTCCAAAAGAAAGAAAATTTCTTAAAAGAGAGATGTTGATGATTATTCTGGTTTTGCATCAAACGCATCAGCCATTCTTCAAAGATAAAACTAACAAACTTGACATAGTCTACATAAGTTTAGATACAAAAATGAAAACAAAAACAAGTTTTGATCCAGAACCACATCCTTTAGCTATTCATTGTAGAAGTATAACCAGATTATACATCCAAAACACTAAGTTCATCATACAAATGGTTGAATGAGTCTATAATTTCTCATCAATCAATAAACTGTCTCTAGCTTGCAGCAACAACATTTTAATAACAATATAATATGGCTAAAATAAGCAGAAACCAGTACCTAATTGAAGCCTCTAAAGATGTTCAAGAAAGCAAATAATCATGCCTTGCATCACATGCATTACAATTCTCACCTTATCATCAATGTCAGTGAAGTTCCGCACGTAGGTCACCTCATAACCCAGATATTGCAAGTATCTGTGGAACCATAATACAAACCGATGTTCAAAAGGGATTCACACAAAATTGATATATTTAAAAAAAACAAAACTAAAAGAGATCATAATTATTGGAAAAAAACAGACAAAAAGGAGATAAAAGCATACAATTATGCATAGATACACATATTGTGGAACTTATGCGTAAAATCACAAATTTAGAGAGAATGAGAAAGCAATGAACGAATGAGAACTGAAGACTAGAATTGGGCAAGGTTACCACAAGAAACATCAAGACAGGCATAAAAAAGAAAATAAAATCAATATCATCTTGGAAAGAATCAATTATTTTAGCGCAAAAGTAACTATTGTATCAATATCATCTTGGAGAGAATCAATTATTTTAGTGCAAAACTAACTATTGTACTAAATTTTTGAAGATGTATCTGAATTTATCCTTTTATTAGTCCGCATCTAAGGCCCCCAAGACTATTGTAATTCCACCTAAAGGAATTATTACTGAAAATGGTTTTAAGTAAATGGCACTGTCAAGTAGTAAATTGAATAAGCATTTTTCACCAGAATAAAATAGAAAAAGCCAAAACATCACTCTGAAGCGAATTAGACAGGTGTACTGCAAAATACATATTCCATAGACCATTTCCTTTTTTTTTTTCTCTAGGAAGAACTATATGTAATTTTAATAACTCCAACAAACAAAACTTTTTCCCAAACACAATAAAACGAAACTCAATAACCAAAGAACCAATTCATCTCCCAAAAAATTTGTAAAATCGAACAACGTCATGTATCAGTGTGTGCAAAGTAATGGATAGATTAAGACCTGAAAAGAACATCGAAAGAGACGGCCGCACGTGCATGACCAATGTGGCTGAAATCGTAAGCTGTGATACCACAAACGTACATGCTCACGTTGCCACTGACTTTGGGCTTGAACACCTCTTTCTGTTTTCCCAGTGAATTGTACACCATCAGCTCTTTCTTCTTCGACATTTTCCGATCCACCAAACCCTAACCCTAAATCCCGAATGAGGGAAATGACGGTGCTTGTGTTAGTGCTAGCCAATCTACGAAAGAGAAGCGAAGATCTTTTCTTCCAGGGCTCGAAGGGAAATCCAGACTGGATGCTCTTGGCCCAATTGATAGAACAATTCGAAACTAATTCGAAACTAACCCGAACAGCTCTTTATAGATTGACACGAATAGCATTAATACCAAATATCAAAAACTTCTTCAGCGCACTGGTGTTTGTGATATAATTATATTTTGAGATATGTTTCGGAATCTGGGGAGCCTTTCTTTTTGTGTATATGTACGGTAACAAGTAGAAAAAATGTACTGTTTTTAATCTCGAATAGATTACCCAATCATAATAACCTATATAGAACTAACGATTCTGAAGTATATTGGGATGTATGTTTTTATTTTTATTTTTTATTTTTTAACTTTTGTTTTCAAATTCAGTTTAAAAAACCTGTTTTTTTAGTTTTGATTTCTTCTTATTTTCAAAAATTATGAAAACTATAAAAAACAGTCTTAGTTTTCTGTTTCTATTTTTTCATAATCTGATTTACTTTCATTTAAATATATATTATTTAATTATTAATAAAAATTATGAATAATTTAATTCATAATTATATATTTAATAAATCAAAATTATTTATCAATAAAAATTATGAATAAATTTGTTTTATTTAAGTTTTATAATTAAAGTATATGTAATTAAATTTTAATAATTATAATGAATATAATTAAATTTAAAATATATAAATATTCAAATAAAATTTGATTTAATAATTAAAATATATTTAAAATAAATGTTAATTTATAAATTATTTATTTTATTAAAAATTTTATTAATAATTTGTTAATAAATATTATATAAGAGATTAAATTTATTTATTTATTTAAAAATAATTTATCTTTAAGTATTATCTAATATATAATTATTATCAGTAGTAAAAATATAGCTATATTAATATTAACAACCAAATAAGTTTTTGTTTTTATTTAGAAAAAAGCATAAACAAAAAATTGAAAATAAAAGTTGAAAACTACAACCAAAAAAAACAAAAATAGAACAAAACGTTTTGTCAATCGAAATTAATCAACTGTAGAACCAACTAGCAGATACATGGACAGCAATAATGCCCTCTTAATTTAATTTATTATATTATTATATAATTTTAATATATAAATAAATATGAGTAGTTTAAAATTTTGTAATCAAATTATAAATATTTAAAATTTGTAATGTATATTTATTAAAAAGTTTTTAATTTGTTATATTAAAATATATAAGTTAGAATATCATAAATGAATAAGTAAAATTAGTCAACAAAAATTTAGGATAAAAAATTAAAAAATTAAGAAAATGTATAATATAATGTGTTTGTTATAATAATTAATTAATTAATGTATTAACTAATTACTCAAAGTCTATGCCAAGGAATTATAATTAAAATATAACATATAACGTGATTTATTTATAAATTAGTTTATTTAGTTATAATTAATATTTAAGATAATATAATAATTGCTAATAAATACATAATGAATTAATAGGTTATTATTAAATTACAATTTATTTATAATTTAGTTATTATTCATTAACTTTTTAGTTTATTCAGTTATAATTAATAATAATTAATATATAATTATTTAATTGATGTATTAAATAATTGATGTATTAAATAATTACTCAAATTCTATACCAAACAATTATAATTAGAATATAACATATAACACAATTTATTTATAAATTTAGTTTATTTAGTTATAATTAATATATAATATAATATAATTATTACTAATAAATATATAATGTGTTAATAGATTTATTATTTAATTGTAATAGTTACTAAAAATATAACCTATAATA
>JANTPM010000007.1:20623291-20636851 GCA_025434745.1 Erythroxylum divaricatum
AAATTGCAAATTAAAAGAGTGCATTATGAGGAACCAATTTAAGCACAAAAATCATCAATTAGGAGTCAACACATGCATAAGCAGCTATGAAAATGCAGCCAATTTATAGTATAAACTTGGCTCAATCAGTAGGCCATTTTAGAGGGTGAAAAACTGCTTCTAAGATCCTTCAAAGCTGTTTATATTGGCCTAACTTTTTTCAAAGATGCTCATTTATTCTACTTAAATTTTGATAAATGCCAATTCACATAGATGATGGAGGAAGAGAGCATTTGCTTCAAATCTCATAATTGGATGAGCTCCAATATGAGGCTTATGAGAATTCAAGAAACTATAAGGAACAAACAAATTGCCTTCATGATAAAGGTCTTTTAGGTAAGTCTCTAACACTTGGAATGGAAGTTTTATTATATAATTCTCACTTGCATTGTTTTCCAAGAAAATTGAAATCAAGGTGGAATGGGCCACTCAAAGTAATAAAGGTTTTTCCATATGTCACAGAATTGAAAATTCAAGAATAAAGGAAAACTTTAAAGTAAATGATCATTGAGTAAAACCATATTAGGAAGGAGCAATTGAGAAGAAAACAGTAGAATCAATCACTTAGCCACCTACCTAGTATATGAATATTGAGGCATTCAGCTACAAGATGTTAAAGAAGCGCTAAAGGGAGGCAACCAATTAAATAAATAAATAAACAAATGAAAAAAATTTCACACTTGTGTAATAAAAATCACGTGCATGAGATGAAGAGTCACCCACGTGACCCCTTATCTAATAGGCGTGACTCTTCCTTTAATAGAGTTTTGTAGCCGTAATTTTAATCTTTTATATTTCTTCCTCGTAATGCTGATCTCCTCTCCTTTGCATAATGCACCACCAAGGCTCCATCACACAACAAGTTCACGATCACGATGGGACACCCACGTAGGGCCATACTCTAATATACCATCAACACATCTAACTCGCCATACATCACCATACATGGATGAGACCCTCATGGGCTTTATCTTCCCAACCACGAGATGACTCTAACTAGCAAATTTAGGTATCCTTTGCTTAAATTTTCAGACAAAAGAACATAAACAAATGTATGCAGTTCTCAAAGACCATCAAATTATTCCTAATATATTTTTAGATTCTAAAGCAATTGATGAGTTAGCAATAGTTGATAGGGTTCATAAATTGTTGGAAATTTCAGTTGGGACAAGTTTTCTTAATTTAAGAAAAATTCATACATTAAATTTACTTTAGAGTTTCTGACTACTTCAGAAGTGGGTAATGAAAATATTGTTAGGGACATGAGTAGTTTAAAATTTTGATTGATGAATAAAGCTCATGTAATCACTTTGGATGTGCTCAATTCTATTTTTGGATTCCCAAATAATTATTTATATGGTTGTCGTGTTGATTTTCAGGCTAGAGAATTTTGGACCAAAGTAACCAATTATAGACAAGTGTTTTATCCAATTCGGTCCAAATCATCTATATAAATAGACCCTGCCCTCCACTATATCCAACAATTTTTTTCTTTTACAATATTTGGTAGAGCAGATAGCAATGGGTCTATTTCTAAAGATGAATTATTTGTTTTATGGTGTATAGTGAATGCTAAACCTTTTAATGCAGGGATGTGGTTAAGTGAACATTTAAATGATATGGATAAGGCAAGTGTAGGAAAAATAGTACTTAGAGCATTTGTGACTGAAATTGTGAAACATTTCTACTTACTAGAACCCGTAGCTAGTTCTAAACAACTTTAGTCTTAACTTGAGCTCCTTGGTGGCTTTGAAAGTTGATAAGAGACAAGGAGATCGATATATTCTTTTGGATGATGACACAGTGGAAGCTTCAAGTAACAAGCGAGCTCGAGTTGAGGAAGTTGAAGTTGACTAAGAAGATGAAGTTTCGCCACCCAAGGGAATATCCCAGAATGCTCTAATTTCTTTCAAAGATTACCACTCGCTGTTAGCTTAATTCAGCACCTTCTAGGCCCAATTCACATATCATGTAAACTAGTTTTAGAGCATTTGAAAGGCAAGCAAATGAGAGGATACACAACATTGAGGCTAACATGGTGGAGATCAGGAACTTCATGGCCAATATGAATGCTTGCTTTAGGCAGCCATCACCCCCACCTTAGTATTGTATTTCTATCCTTTTTCTTTTTAATGCTTGTTAGTTTTAATTTCTCTTAGTTTTAATATTTGTCTTTATTTAATAGTTGTTTTACGTCTTAGGTCCCTCCTCTACTTACTTATCACATTGGGGATAAAGTGATAGTTTAGTGCGTGGGGGAGTAGTAGTTTAATTAAAAAACAAAAAATGTGTGTTTTTCCCTTTTAAGAGTTAGAGATTCATTATCATGAAGTAAACTTAATTGGGATTTGAAATTCATAATATGATTGAATAAGTGTGCTTGCATGCTTGGGCTGATTACCTTGGATTTTATTTAAAAGGACATTAAATTATTGTGATGGATGAATGACACTTTTTTTGGTAAGATTTTGAGCCTCTTTGAAATATTAAAAACTAAAATCAAATGTTCTTTGTTGAGAGTGCCCTTTCACGATTAAGGAACTCTAGAACTTGCTTGTGCATACCAGTGAAGATAACATAATGTTATGTAAACATTGAAATAATAAAGGTAATTAGGATTTACCCTTTTTACTAAAAAAATCGCCATAATTTTACCTTTAGTAAGCCTCATTTAAGTTTAACATGAAATCTTTTATTTTTTTAAACCTAAAAAATATGAGCCTTAACCTTAATTATTTATCCTCTTCATTATACCCACCATAAGGGTGAGTTATGTAACATCCCATCACCAATGGGCTGGATAAAAATGGTAATTTGGAATGGGTTATGAGTGTGTAAACGTATCTCGACGTGGTCATGCCTAATATGGCCTCTATATTTGCATAAAATGAAAATTTTGTATATGCACATGTTTGTACATACATGCATGACATTTCCCAGCATATGTGTCTATTGTGAAAATTGTGTTATTTGTGCTTGAAAATTGAATTGCAATGGTTTTTGTGTCTTTCGTTTTTGAGGATTTTTGAAAATTTTCTGGAATTTTTGGGGGACAATGTCCGGAAATTTGTCAAACGACCGACTGATTTGAATTTTCGGTACTGGAAATGATGATCCAATGGCACTGGAACATTAGAGGCATGAGTTTAGGATTTATGTCTAGAAATTAAATTGTTTTGGAAAGGAAATAAATGAATCCTTAACAACATGACAAGTGGCTCCTTCTTTCATATGCTTAAGGGATATATAAATACCTTACCCTTAACAAGTTTCCACGACATTTTTCCTATAAGTTGGAAAATGAAAGTGAGTTACACTCTGGTTTTTCTTCTCATCCGAAGCTCCTCTCCTATTCTCTTCTTCTATTGGTTTTTCATTGAGCCATGTACAAGACTTAGGATGAAAAAGGGTTAAGGGTGATTGTCGTGTATGTGAAGTGAAGAGGAGGAGTTGGTGAGTTGGTGAAGAATTGGAGCTTGGAAGCTAAATCAAGTAAGTATTTTTGTTATGTTGGTTGCATGGAACAATTGTAAAGCTAGTTTAGAGGTTAAATGTTTGATATGGGAAGATTTTGTGAAGATTGTAGATGAAAAATGTCGAAAAAAATCAGGTTTCGGGAGGTTTTTAGGCTCGTACGTCGCGACGTGCGCATGCGCATGCATTTATGCATGTCACGACGCGCGCAAGCATGCATGTCGCGATACACACAAGTGTGCACGCCGCGGCGTGCACAAGCTAACGTCTTCGCCGCGACGAGCTCCTTTCCTCCGCCGCGAGTGGTCTTTTACTACACGGACATATTTTGGTATTTTAGCCATAAATTTTGACGTAAATGTCCAAATGAGGTGCTTTCTGATTTATTGTAAACTAGAGACATGTGACTACAAGTTATCGAAAGAAATCAAATTGTTATTCAGTCCCTAAGATGTTCAAATTCAAGAGTGAAATGGGGTATAGTGTACAGTCTCTGTTTTTGCAAAACTTGGACATATCGGGGTCCGAATTGAGTAAATTGTGGTGCCAATGAGTTTCAAAAATTTAAAGGAAAAATTTTGTGATAGGAATTTTGGGAAATATTACCGGGAATGTCATGAACATGCATTGTACACATTTTAATTTGTTACATGTGCATTATATATGTTTCTGATTGGACAAGGGGTAATATGTGAATATTTTGATTGAATTAGTGGCTCATTTGGAATGTCACCCCACAGACGTTGCCGAGGCTTCCAGGCATTAGCTTCGGGAGCAAAGATGAGTGACGTAGATGGTCCCTCAATTATTATTTGTTCTATTTATAGTTCTGTGGAGAATAATGGAGGGAATTATGTCTCGATTTTGAATTCCGGACAGAAGGTCCGGTATATTGGGAGATTCTGACATAGAAGTGTCATCTGTTTGTGAATCTGTGACTTACTTGTCTCTGATGTGATAAATGGTGATACGTGAATTGAATGTGATACAGTACTGCCTAATTTAGACATGTGGTTTAATTGTGATGCAATTACTATTAAATTGGGACATATGCATTCCATGCATAAATGCATGATCAGTAAATGACAGTTGGGACCGGAGCAGCCACTGAGAGCTAAAAGCTCAACGTATTAGGCTTTGAGTCCATACTGATTCAGAGCCACAGGCTCACCGATTAATGTGCCCAGATTGGGATGGTTTTAGGCGCTCGGTCCCAACAACGTAACAATTGAAAATGTGTCACATATGCATTCAATATGCATCTGAATGAATCTGATTGAATGAGTGAAAGGCATAATGCCTTATATTTGTGCAGTAGTTATGAATGGGAAATTATGATATAACTACGATGTGTTTAATATGGGTCAGACTACGGTCCAAGAATGTGTGAAAGTGAGTAGATCTTAAAGGTCTCATTTCATTGTTTGTTTGTCCTATGTGATTCTCCGTATTCATTGACTACTGAATGGCTAATTGAATGCACCTTGATTGTTAATTCTGGACCGAAGGTCCGATGATTGTGACGATTGATGAGATATTAAAATGCTGTGTGTATATGAATGAGATTGAATGGGGATATGCAAATAAGCTGATGCATTCCATTTCATGAAACATAACAGGAGTTGTGACCAGAGTAGCCGCCGACTAGAGCTTTAAGCTCAACGAGTGAAAATGAGCTTCGAGCTCATAAGTGATTCAGAGCCTCAGGCTCAACGTTCAATGAGCCCTGTATCCATCAATGGATAAGGGACAGTTATTAATGAGCCCTACAAGGGACATTTATCAATGAGCCCTACAAGGGACAGTTATTAATAAGCCCTACAAGAGATAGTTTAGGCACTCGGTCACAGCAAAGTAATAATTGGAAAGTGAATCTCATATACATGTATTAAATAGGAAAATATGAATGTGTGGACTTCTGTAAATGTGTGAATGTGAAAATTTGGTGAATGTGGTTTATGGGTTATTGCTAGATGTATATGAAATATGTTATGTGACTGAATGGACCATCGATGATGGTTATGAGATAATGTTATGTGACTGAATGGACCATTAATGATGGTTATAAGATAATGTTAGATGTATATGAATTGTGTTATTTGACTGAGTGGACCATTGATGATGGTTAAGTCATTGAGTTCGCAAAAACTCACCCAAAATTTTCAATTATTTTTCAAGACTCAGAAGAATACCCCGTTAGGCAATAAGCATATAGCATCTGTTGACGAGTGAGAGATGTAGTCGGGATCAGTTTCCGTCTGCATTAGTGTCTGAGAAAATAGTATTGTTTTTTTTCTGAATCTTTGTATTAATTATTAGGTCAATTTGTACAGTTAACAGACTGAAATAAATTTGTATTTATGAAAAGGGTCCGTGGCCAATGTACTTATTAGTGATTTATGTTCATTGATTTCTGCTTCATGTATGTTTGTGTTTTTAAAAATAAAAAGTTTATACTAAGTTTAGACTGAGTGATGTAGCACGCCACCCTCACAGGGAACGGACTCGGATATCACCATCGATGTTGGGTTCGGGTCATGCGGGAGTGGGGTGTTACAAGTTAAGCATTTGAAATGTTATGATTGGGTTTAGGGAATGATTACTTTAATAAGTGTGGGGGAATCATAGCTTATAGTTGGCTATTGAGTTAGTAATGACTATGGCTGTATCAACTTGTATCTCTCCTCTACATTTTTCCTTTTTTAAAATTGATCTTCTTGTTCCAAATAAATTAATAATAGAAAAGAAAAGGAGCGAGTGCTAATCTTGTCAAATGAAAGGAAAGAATTGAGTGTTTTATGCTTCATTGTTCTATATTATTTTAAATTCTAAATTAGCTTTATGATCTTAACCTTTGGTTTTCTTTTTTCCTTCCCTTAGTACGACCCTATTATAACCAAAAATAAAGATCTTTAGATTGATGTTTGCGTTTGTTATGAGTGGTGGAGATTGGATTTGTAAGCAAGCTTATGGTAGATGCCTTACATGAAATGAATGATGAGTGCTCTTGAATGTTTGGGATGATGGAGAGTGGAGTGAGTGTTTATTACACTGATTAATGGTTCTTTAAATTAAAGTACTTGTTACTTTTGGATAAAGTATAGGGAGAATAGCTTGTTTATAGAGTATTATCAGTTTCAATTTCTTATGTTGTGTTTATTAAAATGAATTTTGATATCTTTAACTGTTACTTAGAAAACTGTTGTTTTCATTATTTGATGTGTGTATAGTTTAGTTTTCTCAATTTTTCTTGGGGATAAGCATAATTTAAGTTTGGGGGACTTATGTCTAATTTTTATTCATTTTGCTAGATTTTATATTCTGATTTTGGTTAAAAATTCCTATCTTTTAATCCAAAATTGAATGAAATTAGGTTTTGTGAAGTTGTTTATGAATATTATAGCAAAAGGAGTAAAGAGAAATTGGGACAAAAGTCACCCAAGTAATAGAAGCTTTCACTTGCTTGATAGTAAGTCCTACTTGCATGATAGGAGATATCACTTAGGTGTAAGGATGTGTCATTATTACGTAAAAGAATTTTCAATACTAGTACACAAAAAATCACGCGAGTCACATATGATTAAAGCAGATTAAAACCTAGATTCTCTCTATAAATAGGAAGTTTATTGAAAGACAGATAAGGACATTGATGTGAGCACAATTTTTTGGAGAGAATAGAATACAGTAGAGGCAAAAAGTGAGAGCAAAAGCCTAGTTGGTGTGTGTAAGAATAAAAGATAGAAATGGTAGAAAGATAGAGTTGAAGTTAGGGAACTTGAGCAAGGCCTGTGGGATAAAACCAAAGGGTGATTATATTGGGCAGGAGATTCACTTTAACTCTTCTTCATTTAAGCGTTCTTCATTCTGTTTGTAGAATTTATTTCTTCTGTTTATTATTTTTGTTTCTTTTTTTATTGTTAAACATGGAATTGAATTTAATGAAAATGATGAACAGTTCTTATTCCATTATGGGTTGATTGTTATTCATAAGAATTAAAGGATCTTATTTAATTGATTATGCCTGATTAAATTACCATTGGATTATCTTTTTATTTTTTTATAATTTTTAAACTTATTGGATGTAAAAGTTTGGCTCGCTTTTGCATTTTGATATTAGATGAAGAATCAAGAAAAGAAGTTTAATATTAGAACAAGAAATTATACTCTTAAGTTTTGAATTAGAAATATATTAACTTAAATAAGTAATTATCAGTTAGGTTTAAATAATTGATTTGGATAATAGACTTATTGAATAGGAAAGTTAGATCTTGTTTATTATTTGATTGGGTTTTAAAATCTGTAATAAGTTAAATTATTCTTATATGATTTTGTGTTGAATTGGAATTAATTTGACGTATCTCTATGTGAATTTAGAGCTTTATTTGGTTAGTTCTCACACATTTCAACTTTGTTGCTTGATAGGTACAAATGGATAGGTTTTGGGGGTAAAAGGTATAACTTTTATTGTGGATGTTAGATTAAGGTCATTCAAGGATCCTTTCAAAGAGGACTTCGAGTTCTACAATTTTCGTGAAGACTCCGAGGAGAGATTCTATCAAATGAAGGGTCAACGTTGTGCATTCTGTAAATGGCCAGTGTATGTCTGTTTAATAGACATAATGGCTAGATTTATTTCCAGATCCGAGAAGGTCCGATTAACAGAAATCATGTCCGTCTAACAGACTTTGTTGGCCTAATGACTATCTACCTTTCTCTGTTTAGCAAAAACTAGGTTTCTTTGAACCCAAGACACTATAAATACTCATTTTTAAGAACTAATGAGGGAGTTTGACACTGAAAATAAAGCAACAACATAAGGAGGCTAAAAAAAAGGAAAATAAGAAGATTTGGATGATTAACTTAAGCATTGGAAGCAATCTTGTTTTGCGTTCTATCTACCTTCTCTCTTTACTCTTTCTTGAATGTTGAACATCCTTATGTGTATGGTTTCTGTTATCATGTTTTGGAACTAAACCTCATTTAGGGTGAGGGATGTAGCCTTTTTGGAGGATTGATTTGTGTCTTATGGATTGATTAGTGTTGAATGAAAGTTCTTGGATTATGTTTATCTCTCTTACATTTCACTGTTGTCTTTATGTTTGATCTCCATAGATGCAATCTTAGGAAGCATATGATGAACTGAGAGGTGAAGTATGGTTTATGCACTAGGAAGATAAACATATTAGACTTAGAGATAGAGATATCATAAGCTAGTGTGATAACTTATGGTTGCTTGTTCTTCATCCATTTAACTAGTTAGTTGCACATTGACAGATGGTAATCAACTAGTTAGATAATCTTATATGTCCTGAGAGAGAATATAAGTAAAGTTGTGCAATTGTTATTATAACCTATCATTCAATTAGTTTCAAAATTTATTAATCAATCTCTCGAGTTGGCAAAACCTAAGCCCTAAGTTTAAATCAACAAGTTATCTTTGTTTGTTATTTTCTAGTATTTACAATTTATTTTCTACCCAAATCCAACCATCTTTTAAGTTTATTGTCAATTTTGTTTAAGTAATTAAGATTAATTCGGTGGTGAGTGTTTCAATTATTATGGGAGACAACCTTAGAATACTCGATTTATAGGTACTAAGAATGACTTTGTGCACCTGCAAATTTTGTCGACCAAGTTTTTAGTACCGTTGCTGGAGAACTAGTTTATATTTTCTACCATTAATTTTAGGTATTATTTTTTATTCATTTATTAACTTAAGTTTTCTTCCATCAATTAATTTTGTTTGATTTCAGGAGCTGTATGCACTTAAGGCATTCAAAAAATGTATATAACGACTAGCTTATTGAGTTAAATTCTGAAATTAAATGGACTTGTCGAAGGAACAACCCAAAGAAGAAGAGAGATGGCAAACAATAATCAAATTCCTGATTTGCATGAGGAACAAGATATGGGGAATAAGGAATTCCATGAAGGAAATCAAGTTGAACCAATTGTTGCTAATCCTGCGGTAAGAAGAATTTGAGATTATCAAATGCCATTTATTACTGCCAACCCTCATGCATTCGACTAATTACGACAGCAAGGAATTATGAGCTGTAGCATATTCATTTGTCGATGTTGTCATAATTAAATGGGATGCCTAATAAAGAAGCTCTAGCCTTCATTAGGGATTTTTATGTGACAGTTCAAACTCTTCTATTGTATGGATTGTCTAAGGATGAGTTAAGGTTAAGGTTATGGTGTTTTCCTTATTACATGAAAGGATTAGCAAGAAATTGGTTGTTATGTTTGGAGATAGATTCGATTGAGGCTTAGGACAAGGTAATGGAGACTTTTATGATGAAGTGGTACCCAGCCCACAAAACTCTCGAACTTTAAAAGATGATACATTAGTTCTCACAGAAAGATGGAGAAAAATTTTATGAAGCATGGGAACAGTTTAATGATCTCCTTAACCAATGCCCTCACCATGGATTTGACACATACTCGTTAACTCAATTCTTCTACTATGTTCTCACTGATCACAACCAAAATCTAGTAGATTGGAACGCTGGTGGGAATATTAGTAACCTGAGTTCCCAAGAATTATGGAATATTTTCAAAAAGTTTATGAGAATTCATATTGTAAGTTGACTGGAAGCAAAGCTATTACTTTGAATGAAGTGGGTTCTAAATCTGACATGGCTTACCAAGTTGTCGAGATTAATAAAAAGTTGAATTTGTTGATGAACGACAACAAGTCTAATAGGGATCCTTGCACTCTTTGTGGTAGCAGGTTATATGAACATTGAGGCAATAAAGATAGAGGAAGAGGTGAACTATGTGATCAATGGTAGATAAGGTCAGAGATTTGATCCTTTCTCGAACACTTACAATGAAGGTTGGAAGTTTCACCCAAACTTCTCATGGAAGAATCAAGGGGCTGCAAAATCAATGGGACCACTTGAGTTCCAAAGACCACCAAAGTAGCAGTACTCACCTTCGTCATCTTCTACACCATAACAATTCCCTTCCCTATGGTAGAAAAAGGTGGATTGGTTTGAAGATATGTTTTCTCAACTTATGAGCAAGATGAATTAAATTGCTCAAGCTAGCTCTCAAGCCATGAACAAGATGGAGCAAAACATTCAGTCCAACTAAGCTACCATTATAAATTTAGAGGTGTAAATTAGTCAAGTGGTAAAAGAGGTAAGTGAAAGAGGAAAGGGGAAGCTACTTAACAATACCTAAGTAAATCCGAAGCAAGATTGTATGGCAGTGATTTTAAGGAGTGGTAAACTGGTGGAAGGTGTGGTTGTTACAGAGAAGGAAGCCAAGGATGATGAAAGTGAGAATTTAGGTGAAGGTGAAGAGCCAAAAGAAATAACACAAAAGAAAGAGTCTTTACCAAGTTTAGAATTTCCTTTTGTAACAACTATACCATACCCTTAAATGGTCAAGAAAAAGCATGATGATTCCAAATTTCAGAAATTCCTTAACCTTTTCAAGAAGATCCAATTCAACATCCCTTTTATTGAAGCTCTTGCAAAGATGCATGCTTGCACCAAATTCTTGAAGGAAATCATCTCCAACAAAATGAAGCTTGATAATTTTGCTACGGTAGCATTAACTGAGGAGTGTAGTTCTATTTTATAGAATAAACTACCCCTTAAGTTAAAGGATCCAAGAAGTTTCACTATACCTTGTCATTTTGGTGAATCTAATGTTTTTCAATGTTTATGTGACCTAGGTGCAAGTATTAATCTTATTCCTTTATTTCTCTATAATAGGCTAAGAATTGGTGAACTCAAACTAACTACAATTTCATTACAACTTGATGATAGATCAATTCGATATCCTATTGTTATAGTTGAGGACTTATTAGTGAAAGTTGGTAAACTTATAATTCCAATTGATTTTGTTGTGCTTGAGATGGAGTTTTACAGGCAGGTTCCTATAATTTTAGGAAGACCATTCTTAACCACTAGTGGGGCATTGATTAATGTTCCGGATGGTAAGCTAACTTTGACAGTTTGTGATGAGGAAGAGGTGCTTAACATTTTCAAGGTTTTAAGGGGTCCCTATTTCGATGAAGACACCTATAGGATAAATGTAATTGATTCTCTTACATTTGAATCTATTCCTGAATTAATATGTGATGATGCCTAATAAACATGCCTAACTTTAGGAATAGATAGAATGAATTAGATGATGAGCTAGTGGACTATGCATATAGATTGCAACGTAATGGTTTTAGGTATAGACCCAAAATTGAAGAATTGGGCCCTCCTAAGCCTAAATTGTTACCCTCCATATTAAGCCCACCAAACCCTAAACTAAAACAACTTCCAATTCATTTGAGATATGCATTCTTGGGAGAATCAAATACATATCCGGTTATCATTTATTCTTCTTTGGTTTCCTCACAAGAGGAGAAGTTATTAAGGATATTACGTGAACATAAATTGGCTATTTCTTGGAATATTGCTAACATAAAGGGAATTAGCCCTTTTATTTGTATTCACATGATTCTAATGGAAGAAAACCACAAACCTAGTGTGGAAAATCAAATTAGGCTCAATCCTAACATGAAGGACATTATGGGATCTAAGGTATTTAAATTACTTGATGCAGGAATTATCTATCCTATTTTTGATAGTTCTTAGATAAGTCCTATGCTGGTGGTGCCAAAGAAGGGTGGAATGATTGTTATTTCTAGTGACAGTAATGAATTAATTTCCACTAGGGTTATGACAGGGTGAAGGGTCTGTATAGACTACAGAAAATTGAATGCAACAACTAGGAAGGATCACTTCCCTCTCCCCTTTATTGATCAAATGTTGGAAAGATTAGTGAGGCATGATTGTTATTACTTTTTAGATGGTTATTTAGGTTATAAACAAATTCTAATAGCCCTAGAGGATTAAGAGAAAACCACGTTCACTTATCCTTATGGTCCATTTGCATATCGTAAGATGCCCTTTGGTTTTGGAAATGCTCCTACTGCATGATATCTATATTCTCGAACATAGTGGAGAATATAATTGAGGTATTTATAGACAATTTTTCTATTTTTGGTTCTCCTTTTGATGCATGTCTGTTCAATCTAGAACAGGTTCTACAAAGGTGTGAAGAAACCAATCTTGTGCTGAATTGGAAAAGTGTCACTTCACGGTACAAGAAGGAATCGTCCTAGGCCACAAAATTTCTAACAATGGAATAGAGGTGGATCCAATGAAAATTGAAGTCATCAACAAGTTGCCACTTTCTAATTTAGTTAGAGCGATAAGGAGTTTTCTTGGACATACTACGTTCTATCGCAGATTTATTAAGGAATTTTCCAAGATTTATTATAAAAGTAAGTTTCTTATGAATTTACTGATGAATTTCTTGATGCTTTCAACAGGTTGAAGAAAGAACTCACCTCATATCCTGTAATGGTTGCACCGAATTGGAATCTTCCTTTTGAGCTGATGTGTGACGCTAGTGACTCACACTTGGGGCTATCTTATGGAAAAAAAAAGGATACAAAATTACATGTCGTTTATGCTAGCAAAGTTCTTAATGATGCTCAAATTAACTATGCCACTATAGAGAAAGAATTGCTAGTAGTAGGTTTTGCATTCGATAAATTTAGATCTTATCTTATTGGGTCTAAAGTCATTGTTTACACTGACCATTCTGCTTTGAAATATCTGTTTACAAAGAAAGATACAAAACCAAGATTGATTTGATGGATTTTACTTTTATAGGAATTTGATTTGGAAATTATAAATAAGAAGGGACCTAAAAATTCAATGGCTGACCATCTTTCGCAACTTGAGCAGGGAGATAAGCTGGGAGCAGAACCGATTAACGATACCTTCCCTTATGAATCTTGAAACAATTTATTCAAAATCATTTGAAACAATAAATCTTGCATAAATACTGTAAATGTCTCAATTTATCAAATCATTTTCCAACTTGTAATAATTTTTCTCAAACACAATAAATTTAACAATTCTTAAATCACTTCAAAATCAATTAATTTAAAACATTTAAAACTTATAATAATTTCTCAAAAACATTCAAAACCATTTAATGTAACAATAGAATCATTATATTAAA
>JANTPM010000007.1:20653408-20665567 GCA_025434745.1 Erythroxylum divaricatum
CACTCTTCACATCCATCTGAAAAAGCTTTATATCATGACAAACAGCATATGCCAGCAATATCCTAATAGCTTCAAGTTTTGCTACTGGAGCGTATGTCTCATTGTAGTCTATTCCTTCTTGCTGATTATAGCCTTACGCTACTAATCTAGCTTTATTCTGACTCACTCTTCCTGATTCGTCTAACTTATTCTTAAAAACCCATGTGGTTCCTATAATGGATTTCTTGGAGAGTTTTGGAACTAAGGACCAAATATTATTCCTAGTAAACTGATTTAGTTCTTCTTGCATGGCTAAAACCCAAGCTTCGTGCTGAAGAGCTTCCTCAATCTTCTTAGGCTCTATTTCAGAGATGAAAGCCACATTAGCTTCTCTTCTGAATAAGAATCACCTCATTCAGAGCTCTACAGGTCAAGATATCATCAAAATACTGAAGTATATTCAGTGTAATATTTAATTCTTACTCTTCAGACATGTTTTCTTATAAAAAGTATAACTTTCTCTAAAAATGTCAGATTAAGGTCATTCTAGAACGATTTCGAAGAGAATTTCTAGATCTACAACTTCTGTGAGACTCTAAATAGATTTTTTGCCTCAAAAAGGGGTTAAAATCACAAATTAAAAACCCCTTAAAAAAATCTTGGCCGCAACCAACTTCTTGGCTTCGCTGCGGTGAACTTTGAAGGTGAAGAACAAAACTTTTCAGGAAAAGTTTGCCATGACCAACTTTTGGGTTCGCCGTGGTAAAAATCCCTTCTGGAAAAGTTCGCCATGGCATACTTTTGGGTCCCTCATGGTGAAGTTTGAAAATCAGACAGAAAACCTGTCAAGGAGAGTTATGCAAATTGCCAACAATTGTCATCAAGTAACAACCATAACTTTCTCATAAGAAGTCCAAAACTTACAAACTATATATCGTTGGAAAGCTAAGAGAATAATATACAACTTATATGAAGGCAACTTTGTCTAATTATTCTTATATACAGACAATTTGTCCCCATAAAATTAGGATATACTTTTTTACCCTTATGAAAAACTTGAAAGAAATGCATCATACAAACTTTGAGAAAATCATGAGCAAGACAAAATCATTTTTCATTAACATCATAAGATGAGAATTTTACAAAGATTTAATGGGAATTTCAAGTTACATTATATCATAATCCAAAAATACATAGTTTACATAAAGTAGAATTGTTCAAAATGTGACTAAAGCCTTGTTTTGCAAAAACTAGCTTAAAATACAAAAGGTGTAACTTTGGAGTGATGCCTCGACTCTTGGTCACTCGATCTCTTGCTCCTCACTTGAAGATGGGATGGAATGGGAGGGGGTGAACTTAAAGTTTGTGGGTAACAGTTTTATAACCGGTAACAAGCAAAACCATTGAAATATTCATTTCCATTGTAAAAATTCACATTGAATCATAAAGCACATTTTTCCAAATTCTCACTTATCAAACAATTCGCAATTCATGCATTCAAAAAATTTGTCAACGCATAAATACATCAAAATGGTTTAGGTGGATCAAAAAATAGAATGTACTACACATTTTCATATAATGGTCTTGTGTAGTCGTGAACAGAATGTACTATTGCAATCCCACTTAATGGTTTTGCGTAGTTGTGAATTTGGGGGAGTACGTGAAAAAGTTCCATGTCACTAACGAGCAGGTGGAAAAAGCCTTTAGTCAAAGTGTACTTGACATAGCTTAGGGGACCACCACAAACCCACATAATCATGCATTTCACATCTTGTAAACATATTTCCCAAAATGACACATTTCTAAAACTTGATTTCATAACCATAATATCATTTCAAAATCATTTTCATATTCTTTCAAAATCATTTCCATCTTTCATTTTATAAATCAATAACGCAATTCATATACAAACATGTAGCACATTCTTAAAGCATTTAAAAAGGTAGTAAATGAACATGAATAAAGTAGTTGTAAAACATTTATTTCTGTTTCTTGAAAGGAATATTTATGGCTTATTACTTAATTATAAAAATGTAACCCACCTTGAATTCCTTGCTCAAAACTTGTTTAAGAATGCCTCTCCTCTCGCTCCTCTCGTCTCTCTTTTTTCCCTTCATATTGGCAAAAATCCCCAATTCAATCAGAATCAAAATAGGAAAACCCAAAGAAACATATGCATATTATTGATCCTAAAATACTTAAACCCATGCATTTCTTAAACTTCATGAACCAAAATACTTCCAAAAATCCAAAAGATTAAACATAAACTTACCTTGAATTGTCACCAAACAATGAGTTTCTTGGCTTTAATGGAAGCTCTAATCTTTCTCTTTCTTTTTCCCTTCTTGAACAACTTCAAAATCACTCTTTAAAACTAAGAAAAATTGAAACCTAGCTTAGCTTCCTCTTCTTTTCTCTCCTTCCACGACACTCTCTCTTTTTCTCTCTTCAATTTTTGTTTTCTTCTTCTTCAATTGCAAGACAACCATTCTTTTTCCCGTTTTTACCCTTAATGAGCCCAAAAAGTCCATTTTACCCTTCCTTATAAACTTATGTTCTTTTAACCTTAAGTGATCTTCCAAAATACCCTTAAACATTTTTATTACCTTAGCACTTTAATTCCATTAACTTATGCAATAAATCCTACTAACTTTGACCTTATAATTAACTCCAAAAATTTATTTATCAAAACCTCATAATTCGTTTAAATCATGCTTAATTAAAAGAAAAAAAATTCAGGGGCCAACATTTCTTCCCTCTTTTTTGTCCTCGAAATTATTACATGATGCATTTAAGAGTTGTGGATTCTTCTCCCTTATGGCTTACAAGGGCTCCCATGTGGCCTTTTCTACAGAATGGTTTCTCCACAGAACTTTGACTAGTTGAATTGTTTTGTTCCTAAGGACCTTAATGTTCAAGATCTCCACCAGAGTCTCCTCATAAATCAGATCATTTCTCAACTAAACCTCAGTGGTCTGAATGATATGAGAGAGATCCGATCTATACCTCCTCAATATGAAAACATGGAAGACATCATGTATCTGTGATAATTCCAGTGGTAGTGCTAACCGAATGGCTAGATGTCCAATCCTCTCAAGAATCTCGTAAGGACCCACATATCTTGGACTCAACTTACCCTTCTTGCCAAACCTCATAACTCTTTTCCAAGGAGATGTCTTAAGGAAAACTTTCTCACACACTTCATACTACATTTCTTTTCGGTATGCATCAGTATAACTTTCATTCTATCTTGTCCTGTTTTAAGCCTCTACTTAACTAAGTTGACCTTATCAACTGTCATCTGAAGTAACTCTGGCCCTATCTCCTTCTTCATCCCATCATATCGAAGTTCTACATCTTCTTCCATATAATGCTTCATAAGGAGCCATCTGAATGCTCGAATGGTATGAATTATTGTAAACAAATTCGACCAATGTCAAATGATCATCCCAAGCTCCTTTGAAATCCATCACACATGCCTGAGCATTCCCTCAAGGGTCCGAATAGTCCTCTCAGACTGACAATCAGTTTGAGGATGAAAAGTAGTGCTAAAATTCAACTTAGTTCCTAAAGCCTCTTGTAAGCTTCCCCAGAATCTCGAATTGAACCGAGGGTCTCTATCAGAAACTATGGAATCTGGAATCCCATGTAATGTCATCTCATCTATATATTTCCTTGCTAGCATATACAGAGAATCAATATGCTTAATTGCTACAAAGTGGGCTAACTTCATCAAATAATCAACAATAACCCATAGAGCATCATGCTTCCTACTAGTATTGGGCAAACCTATCAGAAAATCCATAGTCAACCTTTGCCACTTCCACTTAGGAATGAATAATGGCCTTAATTTGTCTGAAGGTGCTTAGTGTTTAGCTTTGACTTACTGACACACTAGATACTTGATTGCATATTCTGCCACATCCTTCTTCATGTCTTTCCACCAGAAATGCTCTTTCAAATCTCTGTACATCTTGGTGCTACCTGGGTGCATGGCATAAGGCACATTATATGCCTCATCAAGTATCTCATCCTTTACCTCCTTGACATTCAGAATACAAAGCCTGTTTCCTACCACCATAAGTCCATCATCCCTTATTACCACTTCAGATTCCATACCATTATGAATTTCTTCTCAGAGTTTGCTCAATTCTGCATCTTATGCTTGTAACTCCTTAACATTCTCCCTGAGTATCGGTCTCACTTTGACATTAGCAATAATGCAATCAGGTTCTTCCTATTTCAAACTTATTTTCAGCTTAGCCATCTCTATCAACAACGACAAATAAACTGTCTGAACATAGGCCATGGAGGATTTCCTACTCAAGATATCCACCACTACATTTGCCTTTCCTAAATGATATTCAATTAACATGTTATAATCCTTAAGTAACTCTAGCCACCTTCTCTATATCAAATTCAACTCTTTTTGACTCAATCGGTACTTGAAATTTTTGTAATATGTAAACATCCTTGTCTGAACCCCATATAAATAATGTCTCCAAATCTTCAGGGCAAAAATCACTACTGCCAATTCCAGATCATGGGTTGGATAATTCAACTCATACGGCTTCAGTTGCCGTGAGGCATAAGCTATTACTTTTTCTCCCTGCATCAACACACAACCCAAACCCTTTCTTGAAGCATCACTATAAACTGTATAACCGTCATCTCCCATAGGCAAAGTTAAAATTGGAGCACTTGTCAATCTGTGCTCCTCAAAGTTTTTCTAAAATTCATCACTCCATGTAAACTTTTGATTTTTCTTTAATAACTTAGTCATCGGAGCAGCTATCATAAAAAACCCTTTAACGAACCTCCTATAATAACCTACCAGACCTAAAAAAACTCCTAACTTCTGCCACTATCTTTGGTGCATACTAATTTACTACTGATTTAACTTTCCTCATATCAACATGTACCCCGTCCTTTGAGATCACATGCCTAAGGAAGATCACCTCATGAAGCCAAAATTCACATTTGCTGAATTTGGCATAAATCTCCTTCTACCTCAATGCCTGCAACACAATCCTGAGATGTTCCTTATGTTCCTCTTCGCTCTTGGAATAAACTAGAATGTCATTGATAAACACTATGACAAACTGATTCAGATAATCCTTGAAGACCTTATTTATGATATTCACGAATGCAGCTAGAGCATTAGTCAATCCAAATGGCATGATTAGAAACTCATCATGCCCATAACGAGTCCTAAAAGCTGTCTTGTTTACATCATACTCTCTGATTTTGCGTTGATGATAGCCTGACCTGAGATTAATTTTAGAAAAGACACGTTCCCCCTATAACTGGTCGAACAAATCATCGATTCGTGGTAGAGGATAACTGCTCTTAATGGTCACCTTATTGAGTCTCTAATAATCAATACACAGACGCCATGTTCCATCCTTCTTCCTAACAAGCAAAACAGGCGCTCCCTATGGTGATGAACTTGGCCTTATATATCCCTTCTCTAACAGCTCTTCTAACTATTCCTTAAGCTCCTTCAGCTCAGCTGAAGCCATTCCATACGGTGGTATAGAAATAGGAGTAATATTGGGATTCAGGCAAACTAGGTAGATCTTCTGGGAACACATCTGGAAACTCCCTCACAACTGAAAAATCTTTTAACTACCCTTCATTCACATCGGTATCCACGACATGTGTCAAGAAGGCTTCAGACCCCTTTTTCATCATCCTATCAACTAACAAAGTTGAAGTCATTATAGGTGATGTTATCCTTCTGTCTCCTCTAAAAGTTATCTTATCTTCATTGCCAAAGTCAAACTCTACCTCTTTGAGACTATAGTCTAACTTTGCATAATATTTCTCCGTAGCATCTATTCCTAGTATAACATCTAGACCCTTCAATTCTAGAGGTAGTAAGTCTACTATCAGTCTTAATAACCAATAAGTCTACCTCTTTGAGACTATAGTCTAACTTTGCACAATATTTCTACATAGCATCCATTCTTAGTATAACATCTAGACCCTTCAGTTCTAGAGGTGGTAAGTCTACTATCCAATGACACCAAATTCACATCATTTAAAGTCATGCTTGCAGAAACAAGTGAATGCATAGAGCCAGAATCAATCAAGAGATATACTTCAGAATTAAATAATTGATCCATACCCATGACAACTTCAGATGCGGCTAGAGCTTCCTCCTTAGTCATGTCAAACACTCTTGCCTGTGCCTGACCCCTTGACCTTTCTAGAGGAATAACCTTCCTTACAGCTCTAGAACTGCCTACCTCAGTGATTGCCTGGTTTCTACTGTTTCAACTCTCCTTGGGGCTTGTAACTGTGACCCATCCTGCCTTGTTACTTGGGAACAATTCTTGATCACGTGTCCCTTCTCTCCATATCGAAAACATACTCCAAGTAACTTGAAGCACCCTCCCTTGTGAAGCTTCCCACAATGCTCATATTGAGGGGTTCATGTTCCTACTCCTCTCCCCCTTGTTATTGCCTCCCACAGTGGAGGTTTGCACTGAAGCTACCCTTAATTACTTATTCTTGGCAGAGGCACTACTCCCTGCCTCATTTTGTGAGTGGAAGCTCTTCACATTTCTCTCAGGCATTGGAGCACTCACTACCTTCTCAGAAGATTGATTCCTATTCTTTCTCTTCTTATTAACTTCATATTTTATATTCTCTAGTTTCTTAGCCTGGAGTGTAACATCTACCAACTGTTGTTAGTTACTAAAGTTGTGGATTAAGACTTTCTTCTTGATCCCCAAATGAAGACCTCCCTCAAACTTATGGCACTTGTCCTCCTCGTTTGCCACAATGTTGGCTGTATATCGAAAAAGTTAATTGAACTTCAGCTCATACTTACTAACACTCATGTCCCTCTGTGTGAGATTCAGAAACTCCCTGGCCTTCTCTTGTATATAAACACTGGAGAGGTTCTTCTTCTTGAATACTTCACACAAAATCTCTCCATTACAACACCGGATGTATAACCTGATTATGGGGCACTGATTCCCACCAATGAAATACGTCCCCTTGTAGCATGCTCACTGCATAATCCAATTTTCCTTCATCAGAGCACTTCATCTAAAGCAGGACTCTCTCGGTCCTCTTCAGCTATGCTTCCGTCTCTTTTGAATTTATAGTACCATTAAAATCTACAACTCCATATTTGTAGAACTTATCATATTTCCTTCTCCTCTCCACTGGAGTTGGCATCGGCACTTGTGACCCTTAGCTCATGGCATAAGTGAAAGCCTGAGCAAAGGCTTGAAATAACTGTAGATCTAGAGGGTTTACTTGAGGCATACGAGGTGGAGGCAGTGGCACTTTATGTTGGACACTGGGTGCCTTAGAATCAGGAGCAGAGTGTGTTCCCGTGTCTTACAAGACATAGGATTCATCAGTGCTCCCTTAGCTAGAGAAAGATCGAGTCATAGCTCCTCGAGTTTTCTTTCGATCCCGCATAATCACTCCTTCAATTTAAAACCATTGAAAATCTTTAGTTCATGCAAAATAATTTTCAAATCATGTAAAAAAATTTAAATCATATAAAGCAATTTCAAATCATGTGAAACAATTCAAAACACTACAAATTATTCATTTAAAACAATGCACATTTATTTCATGTCTTAAACTACCCATTTCATGCCTAAGATACTCGTAAACCTAGTCTTACACCTGGAACTAAACCTAATCACTCTGATACCATAACTGTTCGACACTCGCCCTCGCAAGACACATGCTCGATGTCCTAAGTGACATCTAAACATGCATCCTACAAGGGTGGCATGCTCACACTAGTCAGTCACCAAAATCAAAGTCCATCCTTCAACTTCAGTACAGATTTCAGAAATCTTTAGATCATAATTTCAAAACTACTTCTTCATAACAATTGTAGCTTAATGTCTCTAGTTAATTTTGAATTAATAATTAACTCATTCGGAGCTCTACAAATCAATATATCATCAAAATACCGAAGTATGCTCAGTGCAATATCCAATTCTTACTCTTCAGACATGTTTTGGTATAAAAGGCATAACCTTCTCTATAGATGTCAAATTAAGGTCATTCTAGAACAATTTCGAAGAGGAAGATCTACAACTTTCATGAAGACCCTGAAAAGAGATTATGCCTCAAAAAGGGGTTAAAATCACAAATTAAAAACCCCTCAGGAAAAAGTGTTTGTCGCGGTCAACTTTGAAGGTGAAAAACAAAATCTTTCGAGAAAAGTTCGTTGCGGCCAACTTTTGGGTTCGTTATGGTGAAACTCCCTTCTGAAAAAGTTCACTGTGGCATACTTTTGGGTTCACCATGGTGAACTTTGAAAATCAGATAGAAAACCTGTCAAGGAGAGTTCTGCATGTTGCCAACACCCGTCATCATGTAAAAGCCAAACTTTCTCATCCGAAGTCAAAAACTTATAAACTATATATCTTTGGAAAGATGAGAAGATAAGATACAACTTGGATGAAGACAACTTTTTCTAATTCTACTTAGATAAGGACTATATTTCCCCTAATGTCAGGACAGTCTAATTCTACTTAGATTAGGACCATTTTTCTCCGGAAGTCAGGACACACTTTTTTACCTTTATGAGAAACTTGAAAAAAATGTAACATACAAACTTTAAGAAAATCATGAGCAAGACATAATCATTTTTCATTAACATCATAAAATGAGATTTTTACAAAGATTTAATGGGCATTTCAAGCCATATTACATCATAATCCAAAAATACATAGTTTATATAAAGTAGAATTGATCAAAATGCGACTAAAGCCTTATTTTGCAAAAATTAGCTTAAAATACAAAAGGTGCAACTTTGGAGTGATGCCTCAACTCTTGATCACTCGATCTCTTGCTCCTCACCTGAAGATGGGATGGAATGGGAGGTGAAGAGTTTGAAGCTTATGGGTAACAGTTTTATAACCAATAACCACTAAAATATTCATTTCCATTGTAAAAATTCACACTGAATCATAAAGCACATATTTTCCAAATTCTCATTTATCAAGCAATTTGCAATTCATGCATTCAAAAAATTTGTCAATGCATAAGCACATCAAAATGGCTTGGGTGGATCCAAAAATAGAACGTACTATACATTTCCACATAATAGTCCTATGTAGTGGTGAACAGAATGTACTATCACAATCCTATTTAATGGTCTTGCTTAGCTATGAACTTAGGAAAGTCTGTGAAGGAGCTCCATGCCACTAGCAGGAAGGCGGGAGAAGCCTTGTAGTCAAAGTGCACTTGACATAACTTAGGGGACTACCACAAACCCACATAATCATGAATTTCACATCTTATAAACATATTGCCCAAAATGACACATTTTTGAAACTTGATTTCATAACCATAACATCATTTCAAAATCATTTTCATATGTTTTCAAAATCATTTCCATCTTTCATTTCATAAATCAAAAACACAATTCATATACAAACATGTAACACATTCTTAAAACATTTAAAAAGGTAATAAATGCACATGGATAAAGTAGTTGTAAAACATTTATTTCCATTTCTTAAAAGGAACATTTATGGCTTATTACTTAATTATAAAAATGTAACCCACCTTGAATTCCCTGCTTAAAACTTGTTTAAGAATGCCTCTCCTGTTTCTCCTCTTGTCTCTCTTGTCTCCCTTGAAATTGGCAAAAATCCATAATTCAATAGGAATCCAAATAGGAAGCCTAAAGAAACAAATGCATAATATTGATCCTAGAATTTTTAAACTCATGCATTTCTTAAATTTTTTCAGTTGATACGGTAATAGCAAACACATACGCCATGCTATTCAACCTAGACAATATTTTCGATTCTTAGGTTAGGTATTCAAATAAGCACTCTTATAAATGAAGTCTATTTGGTTGTTAGAAATGAAATTTGCAAATAGTTAATGTTACTTTAATAAATATTTAATATCTTTTATTTTTTAAAACGAAACCTTCCTTTTATTTATAATTTCCTTTGCAATGATTCCATCACATTCCAATTCCATTCTAAGTCAATTAGCTTTCTCTTATTCTAGTTATTCAAAATGAATTCCACAGAATCTGTCTATCAAGTTCAGAAAATTAAATATGTTATTTGGTGTCTAGCTGCTTTGTCACAAAACCAGGTTAAATACTTATGTTTCTTTATTATTTCCTATTTTTATCTATGAAGAAGCAACGTCATATGAATATTGCACAAAATATCTGCTTCATTTAACATTGTTTTTGACCTGATAATATAAGAAATTTTGTACCAAGAATTCTTTGAACTACTCCTCAGATCTAACAGCAACGACATTAAATTAGTTAAAAAAGTTAAAGGCTTGCCTTTTTTGGAGACAAAGCATAAATTTTGGTATTTTCATGATATTTTTTATATACTCCTTTTTATGGTTATGTTTTTTATGATAATTTTTATACATCCTTTCTTTTTATTGTCCTATTTTTTATTTTCTTTTCAAATGTAGACAAATGCAAAGCAGAGGAATTTTCCACTCAAGTCATAGAAGAGCTTGCTTATTTAGCAGCTCATGATGAAAATTATAGACCTATTTTGGTAATTTTAAAACTTTGTCAATTATGTGTAATTATTTATTTATTTTTCAATCCCAATGAAATTTATAAACAATATTATTTATATATGTCCTTTCTAAGTTTCATTTCAACATTTATCACTTCTAAGCTCCTTAAAAAGTTTTAGTCTTGCTTGAAGCTTTTTCGTGTTAAACAAGATTATCAGAAGTCTCAGCATTTGACGAAATTATTTGATTAATTTATCATTTGTTAATATAAAATAGCATATTTCTAAAACAAACTAATGATATGATTAATACATTTGAAAAGACACATATATAACAAATATTAGTGTATAATAATTGACAAATAATAATCTAGGGTAAAGTGAACTATGATTTTTGAAATAAAATTTATATTAATGTTAAATGAAATCAGTCGCACATATTGATTTGTATTGGAATGAGTTCAGGTAAAATAAAAGTAAAAATAAAGATTCATTACAGACGGTAGATTGAGGAAAAGAGGAGAGCAGGTGATAAAACCTTGGAGTATTCGCGATCGTGACATTAAAGAGATATTTTTAAAAAAACGCGATCATGCACGACCACGATCGCCAGTGGGAAGAGTCAACTAGAAGTGAACGCTCGTGTTTATGCACGATCTTGACACCTTAAACATTGTTTTCTCTTTTTCCTGGTCAAACAGTAAGATAATAATAAATGAATTTATTTTGCAATTAATTATAATATACTATCTATAAGTCATAGTCGTGACAATTCACAAGTTTATTATTAATAATAACAATAGTAATAATAATACCGATTAATTAAAAACTATTTATTTACTTCATTAATAATACGACAATTTATTATATTATAATATATTATGTATATATGTACATATCCACGATTGTGAGTTGATAGCCATAATTAGTAATAATAATAATTATGATGACAATTTAAGGCCTTGTTAATAATAACAATAATAATAATAAACAAATTTATTTATTAAGTAATTACAATATATTATGTACATATGTATCTTTGAAAGGCTGTGAATTAACGAGTCACAGCCGTCACGATTTAGGAATAATAATATAAATTAATTATAATAAATATTTCGATAATTATTAATTATAATAGTTATAATATATGATATATAGCTTAAGTGATCATGCCTGTTACTTCTTTTTAAATAAATAAATTAATATGTAAAATATTATTCTTTTGTTGATTAACATATATGTTATACATGAACATGTACTCTTTAATCAATTAATTATATTTTAATGCATCAATTATTTAATTATACATTAATTGTGATTAATTATAGTTGAATTAAGTTAATAGTTAATCATGCATAATAAATTTATAGGTACTTTATATTTTATTAAATCAGCTAATTTATGATATCTTAATTATTATTAATTTTAGCAAAAATATTTAATTATTTTATTAACTAATTGTGTTTTAATTAATTAGTTATATTTTAATGTGTTAAATGTGTTGTAATTAATTAATGAATTAATTATGTTATAATTAATCAACAAAGTAATGATATTTAAATTAATTCATCAACTATTTAATAAAATTTGTTATAAAGTCATATAGGTGTTAATTTTAAAAAACTTGCACTATTGTAACTTGTTAAGTCACAACCATGTATGAGGATTACGTCTATGATTATTA
>JANTPM010000007.1:20700340-20710996 GCA_025434745.1 Erythroxylum divaricatum
TTTAATGGCAGATATGAATTCCACCTATTTCAACCGCTAAAGATATTTGAAAAAAAGCCATAAACGAGACATATTATCGTCAAATTCATCAAAGAAGTTAACTTCGAGACTAGGAAATTTTATGAAGCACAAATTAAAAAACTTATAGATTAAGGTATCTTTATACTGCTATTTTAATCTCAACGAAAATCATTTCATCTTATTTCTTCTCCCAACCAATCATTATTTCATTACATTTGCATATTATTTTTTATTTAACTATGACCTTAAAATTTTCCCGACCTATAAATTCAGTTGGCACTTTCACTGCGCATTTACGTAGAGTTATCCTGCTAGTCGTTAACATAAAACCTTTAACGTCCAGATACCTGCCTACTGGTGCCTCCACTTCACCTATTGCTAATTGGTTACTTTCTTTATTCTCTACGTAGGTACTTTTACTTTTTTCCTTTTCTCGTGCTTTTGTTGTTTACTCTTAGGAATCTTTGTAGTTACCTTGTAATATTTCTGTAGTGTTGATGATAAAATCTTGGATTTGTTTTTTTTGCATAATTGAAAGTTGCAAGAAAATAAAGATGACACAGATGATTCACTTGGTTCGATATCACAGAATTATTTATGTCCAAGGGTCAAATTTATGGACTGAATTTTGCTAGTATAAAAAAAAAAGTACAGATTGGGTATACACTCACACTTGCAAAAGTTTTAAAAACTTTCTAGTACCCACTATAATGTACTACAGCACTCTCTATTATTTCCTTACCTTAAACACAGAAAAATGGAAACTTGGTAACCATGGTTGTATTGATATTGTTCTGTATCTAAAGCTTGAACCTTTTTGGCTATTTAATAGAGTTGAAGTTGATCTACTACCTTGGAATGATATTGACCGAGTCACTATGTTATGCACGTGCTTCTTTAAACTCTGCCTTAGTTATTTCGTTCACTTCCGTCAGCTTTCAATCAAATGCTGCGTTTTGATCAATACGACTGTGTTTAGTGTGCTTCTTACAACTCCACGTGAGCCCACATGTGTATGACCTAATTTGAGCGCAAGTCTTCAGTCACTTCATTCGAACATTCCAGATTCAATATCCTCTTCTCTTCGTAAGCTCCTCTTTCGTTTCTCCTGGGATTTTTCCAGCTGTGTTCTTTGGTCTGAAGCGTTTGAGTGTTGATTTATGGAGAATCTTTTACATTACTTCTTCTGTTAAACAAGTATAACTTTATGTTTGTTATTTGAACCACATACAAGCAAGGAAATGTAAGTGAATTTAAATTAGGTTTTGACTTACGCTTTCATTACCAATCTCGGGCAGCAGACTTAGATGTTAAATTAGAGGTTTATTAGGATTGTATTTGAAGTTTGTTTGGTGGCATTCAATCCGATGCCTTCTTTTTTTCTTTTTTTCTTTTTCACATGTTTTTAAGTTGTTCATGGGCTCTGCATCTTGTAGAACAGCTTCCCTGGTTGCTAAATCTTGCTTCTGAGTTCTATTGATTTGTGTTCTGTTTTATTTTCTGATTTTATCCAAATGGAATTTCAGTTTATATGTGAAACGAATTGAACGGGGAAAACGACTTGTACATCTGAAGCGTGATTTAGAAACTGGTATGCACCTAGAGGTTGGAAAGGATTGTAGTTCAAAGGCGGATTCTGAAGGAACACAAAGCAATGTCAAATTGGGAAAGTCAAAAGCACAAAAGAGGAAGGAGAAAAGAAAAACACAACAGTTCAAAACACTAAAGGAGAAGCGCAAAAGTAAAAGACAGAGGAAGGATGCCTTTATTGACGTTGAGGGAAATAATCCAGTGGAAATGACTGGCTCCATTGAAGGAGATTCATGTTTTGAGACAAATGTTGGTTTGAAATTAGAAGCAGACTTACCCAGAGTTCAGTTTTCTGAATTGAATTGTTCAAAGTCACTTGACACTTTAGAAAATAGCAAAGGATCCACTGAAGTTAATGATTCTGAGCTGGTAGGGAATAAGTGGGAAAATGTAGAAGTTGTCCAGGCTGTTGCTTTGACGAAGGTTGTGGAAGATGTTTCCATAAAGAAGACCTCTGCTTGTTGTTCAAATGGCGAGTCTCTAAATGAGGAAAGAAATAAGTCGGTTGAAATAAAAAATGTCAATCATCAAGATGTTCCCATCAAGGAGAACAAGGATGCACAGATGTTGCAACTTTCACTAGAACCTCACACTGTATGTGTTAAAAAGAAGCTTCTTATACTTGATATCAATGGGCTTCTAGCTGATATTGTTGCATATGCTCCTGGTTGCTATAAGGCTGATATGATTGTCTCAAGAAAATCAGGTGAAAATTGATATATGGTTGAAATGTCAATTCTTGATATATCTGGTTCAATATCTGATTTGAGTATCTTTGATATGAATATCTTTGTGTATTTTTTGTCTTCAGTTTTCAAGAGGCCTTTCTGTGATGATTTCCTCCAGTTTTGCTTCGACAAATTTAATGTTGGGGTTTGGTCATCAAGAGCAAAGTATTATTCTGCTTATGACTAATTGAACCCTCTAACTGATTTATCTTTATTATATTATTTCAATTTCAAAATATTACCTTCGTTATCCCTTTACCTTAATTATATCTCTACTGACTGCAGGAGAAATGTAAACCTATTGATTGATTTTCTCCTGGGAGATTCTAAAAGAAACTTGTTATTTTGCTGGGTAAGTTTTGTATAATGAATGAAGTTTGTTCTTTTTTCATGTTTTCACCCTATGATTGTCTTGATAAAGAACTTTGCTCTTGATTGTTTGAAGTTGTAAATTTTTGAAAATCTTAAATTCACATATGATAGCTCTGACTTCGAGGGTTTTCTGTTATTAGAAGTAGATTATTTAAAATGTTAGGCCACTGCAGATTTGATATACATAATGGTTATATGTGGAATTGTTTCTTCTATTTCATTAAATTTGATCGTTGCTGAAGCAAGCTCTTGGAGAAACTTGACTAGGGTTTTGTTTCCATGTTTTCTATCATCTTGTCATATAATTTACACCATTTTAAAACATGGTGACTTTTGTGTGAGACTTTTGGAATTTGAAATCTACTATGTGCTCTATTTTCAATTCTTTCTTTTCCATTGAAGGTCTATAGAAAATCAGTGAAGATTCAAATAGACTTCAAGTCATGCAACCACTTAGGATTTTGTCTTCTAAAATTCTATTTTAACTGCACTCAGTTTCCTTATTCCCAAAATTTGAAGTCGTAAATCCTTTTTTACTTTACAATGTCTAACACTATGATGGTGTCATTTTAGTCTTTGTCAAATAGTCCACATTTGTTGAATTGATGTGCTACATATCTTTTGTGGTTCATGATTGTTGTTTTCCTGCAGGATCAATCTCACTGTACTAAAACAGGGGTCACCACTGTTGAGGATCCGAGCAAACCTTTGGTTTTGAAGGAATTGAAAAAATTATGGGACAGATGTGATCCTTGTCTTCCATGGAATATAGGAGATTACAACGAATCGAATACATTATTGTTGGATGATTCACCATACAAGGCTTTACGCAATCCAGTACATCCATTTACCATTTCTCTCCTATCATTATTATGATCACGTAAATCATTTTCTTGTTGTAGTCACCTTATACCATTCTTTATACATGTCTATTTTCAGATGTATACTGGAGTATTTCCTCATTCGTACCGATACCAGGAGATTAGAGATTCTTCCTTAGGTGAGATACTCTCATGATTATTGATGATTTGTTGTTTTTAAGAATATGTAGTATCCAATAAACTGGTATAAAAGTGGCATTGTGGGTAAGCTCTAAGATACATGGTTGGTGAACCTGGTCAAATTAGAATCTTGAGGATATTACTATGCTTCTAGGATATGCCGTTGTAAGTTGTGGATTAAATGCAAATTTGTTTTCCTATATATGCTATAAATCTATTTAGTTCTTTCATTTCTATTCATTCCTTTCAGTTGAATCGATAATCATAAATTATACAAGAACGTCAATAATTTTTCATCTTGTGATATATATTTATTCATGGATATAGGAGAAATATATTGAGCTCGTAAACGCATTGAAAGCAAACCATTATATGATATCAGATTATGAAATTGGTTTTCCTTGCTTAGGATTGGTTATAATTTCATCTGCGTATCTGTTCCATCATTTGAGTCCTGTTGTCACTTTACTGTTCTAATTTTAATTTTTATTGTTTTTGTGACTAATTTATTACTTGTTAGTGCTTTTCTCCGTATCTTGTTTATTGATTCTTATATTTATGGTTTTGAGCAGGACCAACTGGTGATCTTCGGATGTATTTAGAGCGATTAGCAGAGGCTCCCAATGTTCCTGATTATGTTGCACAAAATCCATATGGTCAACGAGCTATTACAGAAAGAAATCCTTCTTGGAATTTTTATCAGAGGATTATAAACAATACATCACGTCAGTCCTAAGATATCGCCTATCCTGCTACTTTTAAGGGTGATTAACACCATTGATACTTGCGAATCATCACTTTTCTGTGACAGAAATATATCATAGTGCTTTCTAAGGGCTCCCTGTTTTTAGAATCTTTACTGGGTCACTTAGTGAAGTTTGTGGAAACCCATAAACATAGTTTTTTGTTACATTTTGTTACTTGAGTGATTTGACACGAACATCATTTGATGGACTTGAAGTTTAGTGTCCTGGTTGGCTTCAAGACTTCAACCTAAAGTTTAATGGGAAATTTTGTTTTCTTGTATTGCTATTGAATTTGATTGAAAAGATACGTTGTACATTTAACCAAGCAACTGGTAGCGGTTGGTGGAAGCAGACTAGAATTCAAGAAATCAGGTGATAAAGCTATTACATGTTTATATAAAATTCTAATGAACTCCCTCTATATAGATTTGGTATAAATCCTGAAAGTACAGTAACAGAGATCTGCAATCAAAAGAAATACGAGGAATTGATGAAGGGTAATTCTCAATCAGCAGAGAAGCTTACCGATCATTACTATATTGTCAATTACATTACCAATAATAATAGAAGCCTGACGACATTGAATAGAAAGCTCTTAAGATGTCGGCTGTTCAATTGTCAGCTGCTGTTAGAGCTTGCATTTCCCGATCTAACTGTTGCTACATTGATACTGACTCTGTAGTTTTAGGAAGTCCTCTTCCTGACGATACCATTTCTTCCAAAGAAATGGGTATAATTCTCATGCAAAGATACTTGTTGAGAAACAGTAATGCACTCAGCGATCATGTCAAGAAGTAGGCGAATACGTTGAAGCCACAAAGGTTTGGTTCAGATTTACAACTCCCTTTATTTATGTATTTTCTTGGCTTGCAGTTAAATAATGAATGCCATGGTGGAAAACTGAAGGTTCAGAGGTGGTGCTTCATGAATATTCCCCAGTATTGAGTGGTCTCTTTGTCGGACTTCATAGTTTCCATCTTCGTAAATTCAGTGTTGTCTTCACATTAACTAAAACTTGTTTCAGGGTATTCAATCAAAATTCCCTTTCACTATATTGTTATACGATATGATATTGTATCATCATTCTCGTTGCCTTTTGGACTTTTTTCTTAATTATCGGACTAAATTGAGTGTTTAATTAGTCATGCAAAATGGGATGGAAGCAGTGGCTGAATCATTTTGTGTTGAAGTTCAACCCTATCATGGAGTTCACTTGCAAATGATTTGGCTTGGGTTAAGAGGCCAGATAAAGGCGGTGCCATTCCTATCCGTACTGCGAAGCTTCGTCTGAATCATTTTCTGTTGAAGTTCGTGTTACAAGGCACTGCGATACTGATGTGAAACAAGAAATGGTGCTCGTTTCCAATATGAAGCTAGCAATGATCAAAGATCAGTTATTTACTGATCACTCATCGAGATTTCCTTCTGTGTCAACAACTATGTGTGATGGAGAGGAGCATCAACAACAATCGACTTCATGGAGAGTGATGGAACGGAATATGTAGGTATGTGTTCTAGAAAATTTAAAAACACATTCACGTAGTCCCTTTCACGCCGTGACATATTTGTAATTTTCCGCCCGAAAATAAAATCTTATACATATCTGTAAATCTTTCCAAGTAGATATGCATGAATATTTTTAAGGATATGCCGGCTAAAATTTTGAATTATTTAAATTGACAATTTATTCGATTGTTACAGATAAAATCTGAAAATAATTAACGTTAATTTAATAAACATTGAATATGTTTTACGTTTTTATAAAGAAGCCTTCCTTTATTTAAAATCTGCTTTACAAGAATTACATTCTGGTTAGGTCGGTTGTGTTCGGCCCGCACTTAGTCATGACGACCCGTGGGTCGATCGGTCCGTTATTTAAATATCAGTCTTATGCCTATACCAAGCCTGGGTCCAATCCGTGATCTCCTTGACTCATTCGCAGGTAAGAGTCTCCCATGCATACGTAATGACTTAAACTTAGTTATTGTTCCATATATAAGGTACAATTCCACCATAGCAGAGGTATGTAATCATAACCTAGCCTTCTCTGCGTATAGCAATCTCACCTTCACCAAAAAGACAAACTTGAGCATCGGAGGGGTTAATCGGGACACAACCTCCGACGTGCCTTCTTTGTTTTGCAGGAACCTTCACGTCGAAGTTACTACAGAAAGCAACCAATTTCATGAATCCAAACGGCAACGTTCAGTTCCGCCAGAATCCGACAGAACCACATTTCATTCTAATTTCATTTCTAATTCTGTTGCCCTTTTGTTGTTTTACTTCTTCAATCATTTCCGATTCCTTGTCATTTCTAATTCCGTCGCATTTTTGTTGTTTTACTTCTTCAATCATTTACGATTCCTTGCATTCCTCTTGTTTTAATTATTCAAAATGAGTTATGCACATAATGTCTCAAGTTGAGAAAATTAAATATGTTAAGTATAAACTCCCTTGTCACAAAATCAGGTTAAATACTTCTCTTCTTCTACTCTTTCGTATTTTTAAGTAGGACGAAGCCATTTGATATGAATATTGCATGAAATATTTGTTTTATCTAACATTATTTTTTATTTTATGACAGAAAAAATTTTGTACCAAGAATTGTATTGAAAGGATCTTGAGAGCTAACGAAAACAACGTTAAGTTAGCTAGTAAAAAATTAAAGGCTTGCCTTTCTTGGAGAGAAAGGATCATTATGGGTATTTTCATAATTTTCGTGATAATTTTGATACAAATTTCTTTCATTCTCTTGTTTGTTAAAATTCTTTTATTTTGAAATATAAAGAAATGAACAATTGATGAATTTACTGCTAAAATCATAGAAGGACTTACTTATTTAGCAGGTCATGATGAAAGTTCTAAACCTGTTTTGATAATTTTTAAATTCTATCAGTTATTTCTTTTTTTCAAACCCCATGAAATTTATTGATGATATTATTTACATATTTCATTTCCAATTTTCATTTTAACTTTTATTACTTCTAAACTTATTAATAACCTTCACTTGTTAATAAGTTTCATTTTTTCTTTCTTTTTCTTAGTTAAGATGTTTCACCTTAAATAAGATTACCGGAAGTTTCACTTATGGAAATTGTAAGTAATCATGTATAATTTTTGTATTTTTTTTATAACAATTTTTATCTTTCTTATTTGATAATTTCCCTAGGTTCTCTTTTTGTTTGATTTTTATAGGTCCACACGCTTCGCTTCATTTACTTTGAAAATTGAAATATCAACAATGCGCAAAAAATACGAACCATTTGTTATTATTTTTGATGCAAGTATGTTGACTTACGTATTAACGTATAAAAGTATAATAACAATTTTACAAAAAAAATTTCTTTTAACAATCTCATTTTTTTCTAGGTTTTTATAGGTCTGCTCCAACGTTCATGAATGTCTTTTTATCAACGTTGAAAATTATTGCCAATTATTATCCGTCCAAGCTTTACAAATTGTTTGTCATCGATTTTATTCTTGTTATTTTAGTAACATATGGTATTCTATTAATGTATAATTCAATTTTTTTATTTTTATTACAGGGTATCAAATCATTTGTTGAATTTTCAACAATCACGGATGCCATATCTCCATTGGATTTTGAGGAAACATTAGAATTTCCCAATCACCTTTCCAGAAGATGATTGCAAACTCCACAACCTTCTTTTTTTTAATCGTCAGTTATGTATATATATTTATAAAAAAGTTAATAGATCTCATAAATGTAATGAGTCATTTTTGCCTTTCTTAGGAGCCCCTATAATGAGACCATTTATAGGTCAATTATGCGAGCTCCAATTGGTGGTCTGGTATCTATTATACTACCTCACATGAAGCGAAGTCACTTTTCTATATCACATCGATTTTAAAATAAAAATAGCTTACATCTTATTTTTGTTATATATGATGAAACCTATTTTTGGGTGCAATGAAATGATATTGGATTATATCTTTTTGCTTCTTATAAGGATATGTATTTATATTTACTTGTTTTTAGATTAATAAAACAACAATTATTAAGTTTAACATAACGGAAAAATTTATATTTTATAAGATATCAATACCAACGATATTGGGATTTTCATTTGAAAGAAAAACTTACAATGCTCGAATTTTTTTTTATCTTCCATTAATTAGCCATGATCTTAATTAATAGTAACATGTAAAAATTATTCACTAATTATTATTCACAATTAGTCAGTTATTTAATTAATTATATTTTAATGGAAACATTAACTTTATGGATGTTAAATATATTATAATTAATTAGATAAAAATGTTATAAAATTATAATTGCTGCAACACACCTGCGATTATTAAGTGACACACGTGACAAATTATATTTATATATGCTGAATATTATCATATAATAATTGATAATAATTAATAATGTAGTAAATTATATATAAAAATTAATCTTAACTATTTGATCGATTAATTATATTTTAAAACATCAATCAATTAATTATATATTAATTTTTTTGGTAAATTAGTTATAAGATTAAAAGAATAATAAAGTTATATACATGGCTAGAGAGAGTTTAGAAAACTCATCTCAATTCTATCAAAAGCTAAAGTACCTTTGCTACTAAGAGTTCCTCGAGAAATGCTCCACAGATGGCAATACATCAAAACTAGAAACTAAGATACATTGAGGACCTAATAACCTAAGCACACTTCATCAGTGAGGCGTTCTAAATAAGAAAACAATCATGCAGTTATGCAAAGGAGGTCTCAAATAGCTTTAGAAAACATAGCAATCACACAGTCTCAAAACCCCATCAATGTATGTCGCATTTCTTGGATTCTGCCTACCCTTGAAATCTAGCCATAACTAGATTGTTGTAAGTTGGTGCCACCCCATCTAGTTCTCCCTTGGCCATTTGGTTGTCTTGCAAGCTTTTGGTCTACTGTTAGCTTATTGCTTGAGATGGTGCCTTCTGAGAGTTGAAGTGTTGTGGATGACAAACTACACTTGATGGACTATAGAGAGTGAAAGTGTTGTTGTGCTGATGAGCAAGTGCTGCCAACAGTCGCCTACAAGTTTGTTTGTTTAACCGTGGGTTGGAACCTGACCATTTCTAAAGTGTTGTATAGTGTGGTCGCTGGAAGGGAGATTCCCCTGCTGGATTGGGTTTGCCTGTATATATCTGCAGTTGATGGAAAATAGTTTCCATCTCTGAATGTGGTTGAATAGCTTTGGGGTAGACAATTTTTACCATCAGTCTCCAAAGTTTTTGGTTGTGTACCTGAAATAAAAACCTCATAATAGAAGTTAGTGAGTAAAGAAAAAACTCTCTTACCTTACCTTCCCTCAGTGTGTGCTCTGAGTTGCTCCTGAATTTAGGTAATCATTCTAGCTTTTAAGCCATCCACCTCCAGAGCTTCATCTGTAAAAGTCCTGACATTGCGTTCTTTCCAAAGAGAGTACACTACAGAAGAAAGTATAATTGGGAAAATAGTGGGAATTTTGAGAGTGTGTGGGAGGTTCAGCCAAGAGGGGATAGTGTGAAGATTGAGCTATGGTGGGAGGTGAAGATGGAAGTAGGAGAGGCAATAGGTCCACACTGTTTTGGAGAAAGGGCAGTCAAAGAATAAATGAGTAATGGATTCATTTTCATGGAGGCATAAGGAACAATGATTTGGGGTTTGAAAGAAAGGAAGTCTATCTCTAGTTTGTAATTTGCTACAAAAGGCCAACCATAAGATGAAGGAACATCTTGGGCAGTTCCTTTTGCACCAAACTAGTGAATGCCAAGGGGTTTTAGGTCTAGGAGGTTTTAAAAAGGAATAGGCTGAAGAATTGGTGTAAATAGGGAGAGTTGCTAACCCTGCTAACCACTCTAAACTATCTTGTTGAGAGTTATTCGGGAGATAAGGAATTGGTTCCAGGTTACTCAGAGTCTTAGCTATTAACTCTTGCCAGCTCCATAAGTCATTACTGTTCACCTTTGAAATCGTAGCTGCCATTTTCAGGTCAGAGCCATTAATAGCACTTGGAGTAAAAAAATGCTTGAGAATTCCTCTCGGATGCCAGGGATCCTGCCAGAAGTAAGTAGAAGCTCCATTTCCTATCCTAAATCTAAATTGGTTCTGTTGGACCCCGATCTTTGAGTGAAAATTTGAATTATGAAAATGAAATTTAAGGAGTGCTTGGTGAATGTATTGTATAATAGATGGCTTAAAATTTAAAGA
>JANTPM010000007.1:20755836-20772496 GCA_025434745.1 Erythroxylum divaricatum
TAAATATTTTGTCATTATAATTAGGGTGCATAAATTAAAAATAATCATTTAAAATATATTTAAAATTTGATATAAAATAAAATTTTAACAAATTTTTATTTCTTAACATTTTTAACAAACCAACCACCATCAATGGTAATAATAATCATTCTTTCATCGTAACCAACTATCATAATTATAATGATTATATTCATTATCATTTCTCACTCTATTCGTTCTCATTTCTATTCCCATTATCCTCTACAAACCAAGCACCCAAATGTCGCTATTAACAAGGAATTTTTTTAATGATACAATTTAAAACCTCAGTATATACAGTGAAGATGGAAGGAAAAAGTGAGTTACCTTACTTATAACTAATTGATTAATTTTTATTATTCATATATAATTTATCATATTTATACATCATTAAATATAATAATATTTATTTTTATTAATTATTAATAATATTCATTTTAAAATATTTTACCAATGAATATAATTATTGAGTTAACATAATAAAACATTAAGTCATTTATAATAATTTTATTTATTGTGTAATAACATTAATAAAAATATGATTAAAATTTATATTTGTTAATAATTAATAATTTGAATTAATTATAATTTGATTTGATTATATAATAGTAAAGATACCATTAAGTTTGTTTTCTGAGAATTCATATGCCATTGAGTTTGCTAATACGTAAGACAATTAATTTCTTGCACTTATATATATATATATATATTGAATTATATATATATATATATATATGTATTTATTTAATTGATTGAATTATTTATTATAATTTTGATATATTACTTTTAAATTAATTATTTATAAAAATATGAATTATAAGAAAAGGTTAAAATTTTGATTTATTTGTCGCCGCTGACATGATTTCTTATGATAGCTCACCGGTTATTTGTTTAGAAGTCGCATCTGTCGTAACCAAACCAGATTGCTTTTGACGCCGTTAGTCCACTGCAACTTTCTCTCTCTCTCCCCCAGCTTGCGGTTTGATTTCAGGTCCAAACCCTAATTTTACTTCATCCAAGCTCAATCACTCACCCGATTTCTAAGTATTGAAGCGTTTAGTTCGCAGGAAGGAGTTTGAAACGGAGAAGTTCTTATCTTTAGTGTAAGATCTTTTTTTTTTCCCCCTCCTGAAACTGTTGGTTTTGTTTTTTTAATCTTGATTCGTTTGGTTTTCGTGGTGAATTAGATCTTCTGGGTACTGGCTTTTTCTTATGCTAATGGATTTTAGTCTTAACGTGCGTGCGTTTGGTGGCCAAAATTAGGCTTTGTAATGTTAAAAAGTTATGCGTATAACGTGACTTGGCTGGAAAGATTAAGCTTTGACACTCAAAAGGTTTAAAGTTTCTGATAATCAAAAACCAAATGCAACAAAGACGGTGAGAGGGGATTATAGGATAAAGGAACAAAAAGGGTCGTGAGATTGGGGATCAAAAGAAAGACCCACCTCGTTGTGGTGGCTGAAGGTTATAGATTCTGAAAGATTTGAACTGTATTAGATGTACATTTTATTCAAAGTTTGAAATTTTTTGCTCTTTCGGAGCTTTGAAAATGTAGGTCGATAGCTGGAAGAAAGTTTTCCTTGGCCAAGAGTTCAACCAAGAGCTTATGATTTTATCCTCTTCGTAATATTAGGCCAATAATATATTGTTTGATATTTGAATTTGGTGAGCGATTTCTTTCTATTGTTTTTAAAAGTTGGAAGTACTTCAAGCTGTTTGCAGTTAATGAATTAGTTTTAACTGATGTTTGGATGCTTGTCCAGGAGGGTACTGGAAATTACCGTAGTGTGTAACAGAGCATGGCGGATTTAGAGAATTTGCTTTTGGAGGCAGCAGGAAGGACCAACAGAGGAAGAAACCGAAATTCACTTTCAACATCTAAAAAGCCACATGATGATTCGTATTCTGATGCTGGTAGTGACTCCAGGGATGATGATTCAGATGATGCTCATGGCTATGCAAGCAGGAAGCCATCTGGATCACAGGTTCCTTTGAAGAAGAGGCTGGATCCTAGTGAAAGAGATGATGATCAGGGTAACCAGGAAGGAGGTGACTATGATGATGGTCGTTCTGATCGTGAACATGACACAAGTGATGAATCTGATGTAGGTGATGATCTTTACAAGGATGAAGATGATCGGCAGAAGCTTTTAGAGATGACTGAACTTGAAAGGGAGATGATATTGTCGGAACGGGCAGATAGGAAAGGTGATAAAAGTTTAACAGAGAGGATTAGATTAAAACGTGATAGTGAGAGGATCACCAGGTCCAGAAAAGAGGCTGCACTTGTTCCACCATCTCGTGGAATGCGCTCATCTACTAGATCTGCTGACAGAGCTGCTGCTAAAGATGATGCTTTGAATGAATTGAGAGCTAAAAGGCTAAAGCAACAAGATCCAGAGGCTCACCGTAATTTGAGGGATGCATCTGGACTATCTTCAAGCACACGGGGTTTCTCATCTATGAAAAGAAAACATGTTACTTCCACAAGTCTTAGCAGCTCAAGTCAGAGTGAGAGTGAGAGTAGGTCTCATAGTGACGACGAAGGGTCTACAGGTGATGGTGGAATGGGGGACAGCGATGATGACAGGGGGCCTGAGTCGGAGAGGCCAACATATGAGGAGATAAGAGAAATTACAATCCGTAGGTCAAAACTTGCTAAATGGTTGATGGAGCCATGGTTTGAGGAGTTGATTGTAGGTTGCTTTGTGAGGGTTGGCATTGGGAGGTCGAAGGCTGGTCCTATCTACAGACTCTGCTTGGTACGAAATGTTGATGCAGCTGACCCTGACCGACCATACAAACTGGAGAACAAGTCAACTTTCAAGTATCTGAATGTGATTTGGGGCAATGAAAGCTCTGCTGCCAGGTGGCAGATGGCTATGGTTTCAGACTCAGGCCCAACTGAGGAAGAGTACAAACAGTGGGTTAGGGAGGTTGAGCGTAGTTGTGGTCGAATGCCAAGCAAACAGGATATCTTGGAAAAGAAGGAAGCGATAAAGAAGACAAATACATTTGTCTATTCTGCAGCCACCGTGAAGCAGATGTTGCAGGAGAAAAAGTCAGCTTCTACAAGGCCATTAAATGTTGCTGCAGAGAAGGATCGGTTGAGGAGGGAGTTGGAAATTGCACAGTTCAAGCATGATGAGGCAGAAGTGGAGAGAATTAAGGCAAGAATTCAGCAACTGGATGCTTCTAGGCAAGCTAAGGAGGTGGATGCTAAGGCTATTAGGTTGGCTGAGATGAACAGAAAGAACCGAGTGGAGAATTTTAAAAATGCTTCAGAACTGAAACCAGTTAATACAAGTCTGAAAGCTGGGGAGGCTGGTTATGATCCCTTTTCAAGGAGATGGACTAGGTCAAGGAATTACTATGCATCAAAGCCTGCTGGAGGAGATGTGGCTGCGGAGGCAAATGGCAAAATTGCAAGTACTGATGGAGGAACAACAGGTGCTAGGCGAGAGATGGGCGTGGCTGCGACAGCAGCAGCGTTGGAAGCTGCAGCTGGTGCTGGGAAGTTAGTTGATACAAGTGCTCCAGTGGATCAAGGCACCGAATCAAACATGCTTCACAATTTTGACCTTCCAATCTCCTTGACTTCACTTCAAAAATTTGGTGGACCACAAGGAGCTCAGGCAGGGTTCATGGCAAGAAAACAGAGGATTGAAGCAACTGTTGGATGTCGAGTCCCAGAGAACGATGGGCGAAGACATGCTTTGACCTTAACAGTTAGTGACTATAAAAGAAGGAGGGGGCTTCTCTGAGATTTAATATTATCTATACTGCATATGGATCTCTCCAAGGGAATCTGATGGGGCTAAGAGGGGGGCGCTGAGGAGTGGAATTTATGTTAAAAACTATGGTGTTGTCAATACGTACTTTTGTTTTAATATTTGAAGTTTTGACTTGGGAAGATGTAAAATTGCGGATGAGATGATCGATGCAGAGAAATGTCATGGCTGCTACTAATATGCACTATCTGTCTTCCTAGGACTGGGCAGCGATAAGATCCTCCCTGTTAATTCACCTTTCTTGTCTCCTCCTGTCCTGTTTCAGTCCCCCAAACTATAATAAAAGAGGTGTTAAAGAGATTCAAAAAGATGAAGACGAGGGATGTTCTTCCGAAGTTTACCATGCATGCCAATTTCTCGTTGAAGTGAAAGGTCTACATGGCACAGCCTTGTCAAATTCAACACACTGCCTAATAATAGGGAGTCCAGATCTTCTGTTCAAGTTATGGTGTCCTATTCTGTCCAATGAATTTCAGCCATTTATTTATATGGGTCTCGCGTAAATTACGTGTGGGTCCCGCATGGGTTCTACAAAATAAATGGTTGAGATTTTATTGGACAGAATAAGACAGAGTAATATTGGACAGAGGATCTTATCTCAATAATAGGTGGTATCTATTTCTAGTAATTATGGGTATCCCTTGAGCAAGTAGTGATATTTATTTAGGATGCTTTTGATGAGTATTATTATTTTTTAATCAAACTTTCACACCTCACATTGACTATTAATTTCTTGTAATGCTCTATTGGTTTAACAATGAATTCCTTTATGGTAATTGTAAATTAATATGCACCGTATCAAAGTGGAGAAAAAGTGAATTTAATAAAGTTTGACATGGCAAAGTCAGATACTACAGTACTACCAGTCCTGAGCTTTTATTCTCCAAGCATATGCATTTATGTCATTAACTACATAGGCAATAAGTATATAGCCACCTGATTCATATTTTTTATTCGATGGGCGGTTGCATGAAGAAAATGATGACAATAGACACGAGAGTCACAATGTGACACATATCATATAGACTCTTATGCTATGTCACACATGGAAATTTCATTATACTAAAGAGTTGATAACAATAAATCAGAAGCATAAGGGAAAATTTTTAAATCTAGCTTTAATATCTCATCTTAATGAAAAGCAAAATTGTCAGAAAATTAACATCTAAGCACAACGCATCTTATGAATTTATTGTAATTTTAACACTTTAAGATCAAAAGTTAAAAATTATGAATGGGGAGGCTGGAGAAACAAAGGGTGGGCTTCATTAATAAATATATTCACCTATGACAGACTCTGTTTTAAAAATCGGATCGGATCGGCCGGTTCGATCGGTTTGATCGGTGACCAGTCGGCTATCCGGTCCGGTTCACTTTTTAAAATCAGTTCTTAATTGAACCAGTAAGAATCGGTCAAAATCGATCAATTATCTGATCAGACCGGTCAAACTGGACCGGTCCGACCACTGGTTTAATAAAATTTTTATTTTTTGTTTTTATTATTTTGGTATATTTTGGTATTTTTTTAAATATTATTAATATTATATATAATTAAATATAATTATAACATAATTATGACATTACACCGGTTTGATCGGTGATTAAGCCGATTGAATCGACCAAACCGATAATTAGTAAAATCTCCGATTCGATCCAAGTTTCAGAATATTGACGACAGACAAAGAAAGTGAAGGAAAATAACTAACCTTCCACTTTTATCAAATTTCATCTCATCCAAACCAGATGACACACAACACGAGTTAGGAGTTACACGCTTATTAAACATATGCATTATTTGAAGTTCAGCTGGAGAAGGGCCAAATCCACGTAGTTCAGTCTCTGGCTTATTATCTATGTTTCTTCTCCAATTTTCAAACGTGAACTTCAACCTCTTGGGCTCTGACTTTTATGTAGTGTTTCTGGTTTTGAGCATTTTCTCTCTTTGTTTTTTTGAGCATTTTTCCTTCTGCGCCATTGAAATTCTCGTTCCCCCACCATTCCCCTATCTCTCTGTCTCTGCTTCCTTCATTTTGAACATTTCATGAAGACCCAAATGCCAAAAACGACAAGCGTCATTAATATCACATCTCCAATCAAAAGAGCTTGTCAGAGCTGCCTTGTTCTTGTACACTGCCTGCAAAACATTAAGAGGTCCATCTTTGCTTTTCTGATTTGCTTGCCCACTTCACTACTTGCTCTTGTGCTGATTCTCCTCTTAGCCTACAATGGCTTCTCTGTCTTCTACATTCAGGTTCCTTTTCCCGCCAAAACCCCACCGGAACCTGCGGGTTTGTCGTCGGAAAAGTTGCCTGAAAAGTCCCTAGAAAAACTCTCATCTTCACTCTTGTATGTGGTGAAAGAAGAGAACTTGCGACCAATTCTGAAGACCCAATTGGCTCTTTTGCAAGAAAGAACCATTTCAATGAGGCCTACCAACCGTTCTTCCGTCTTGAGGCCAAGGAAGGTGAATCAACGTAGAGCTGTGATCAAGTTGTTGTGCGTTGAAGCCCAATCAAAGCGGTTTTCTAGAAGACTCAGACATTTTATCGAAAAGTCGGAGTGTAAAATTCGGTTCTTTATGACTTGGATTTCTTCTTTTGAGTCATTTGGTGATAGGGAGTTGTTGTCCATTGAGAGTTTGTTTAAATCTCACCCAAATGCTTGTTTGGTCGTTGTTTCCGATTCCTTGGCTTCTAAAAGAGGCAGGCTTGTCTTCAAACCGTTTATGGATAAAGGATTGCGAGTTACTACAATTAAGCCTGATTATGATTACATATTGGAGGGTACTCCAGCAGAATCTTGGTTTAAAAGGTTAAAGAAAGGAAGCGTTGACCCCGGTGAAGTTTCACTGGGACAAAACCTCTCCAATTTGCTAAGGCTTGCTTTGTTGTACAAGTTTGGCGGTGTTTACGTGGACACTGATGTGGTTGTGTTGAGGAGTTTTTGCAACATAACAAATGCTATAGGGGCGCAGAACATCGATCTTCAAACTGGAAATTGGAGCAGACTGAACAATGCAGTACTGATTTTCGACAAGGGACATCCAGTACTTCTCAAGTTCATTGAAGAATTTGCGCTCACTTTTGATGGGAACAAGTGGGGCCACAATGGTCCTTATCTAGTTTCACGAGTCGTTTCAAGAGTAAACGGGAGGCCTGGGTTCAATAACTTCACCGTGTTGCCTCCATCAGCATTTTATCCAGTGAACTGGAGCAGAATTCGAGGTCTCTTCGCAAGTCCCAGAAGTAAGCTCCACTCAAAATGGATTCATAGAAAGCTGGAACAGATTAGAAAGGAAAGTTTAGCCGTGCATCTATGGAATAAGCAGAGCAGGAAGATTGCAGTTGAGAAAGGAAGTATCATAAATCACATAATGCTGGATTGCTGTATCTTCTGCAATTCTTCAACATTGAGTTCCAGGAGAAGAATACGTGATTAAGCATCAGTTTGTCTTTGTTGTAAATGTATACAGGAAAAGGCCATTGCATTGCATTCATTATTTTCTGAGGAATTCATTTCTTTTATTGATCGAGTCTGTCTCTTTAATCTTTATTTCCTCTAAACAGCTTCTTCTTCGAGTTACAAGCTGAAAAGAAGAGAATATATTGAAGCTGTGGTGTCTCTCATCCATCTGTTTCATTCGGTTCTGTCATGAAAAGTCCCCCAGCGACCCTATCATTTAGCGGCTTGAACAAAATAATGCAAACATAGGACCACTTCTTCTGGTCCCTTGCGAATGATTAAAAGTTGGTTCTTGGTTAATATCTTTTGTTATCTTCTTGCCTTGCGAATACCTTGAGCATCCAAAGTCATGTTCAAAATTGGCTATAATATTATGGAAAGGCCATGATCATGATCATCTCGAAAATCATGTCAAATTGTACTGAAAGTGATTTGTCAGCTTACATTCAATGTCATCACCTGCATCCATTTATTTTTTTCTTTTCCTATTTCTAATTTATTTTCTCTTATCTTTCTTCAATTTCTTAATTCACAAGCCAACCCATCCGCTGACCCGGCAATAATCTTCTGTTCTTGAGTTTCAACTCCCAACTCTAGCTGGGAATCGTAAACAAATGATATTCAAATGAAATCTTCAACACGATAGAACGTACGTTCACATGAAGCTATGGCATCTTCTATTGGTTAGTCAATGGCACAAGACAGAAAAATATGGTTTTGGTATTGTCGGTGCTCTAGAAATACGAGTCCGAAATTGCACTTATGCTAACCAACCACACGTTTGTGCTTATGGTAGGATTTATGGGTATTAAGACGTTGAGCACATGTAAATTATGTGAGCTACCTTTCATCAAAAGTTGGTTCAAACACGCCAACCCACTTGTTAATTGTCCCAAAAGAGAAGGCAAGACTTTTTGGCATGTGATCAGAATGCACCTGTAAACGACTAATCATCCGAAGTAGAGGGAACAGTTGTTCATGAAAGGTTGAGTTGTGATCAGAATGCACCTGTAAGCGACGAATCTGAAGTAGAGGGAAGAGCTGCTCATGAAAGGTTGAGTTGTGTGTCGTCTACGTAATTTGCAAGTCTTGTTTTATTATGTAATCTGTGAATTGTGTTACTGAAACTTCACTACAGCTATACGACCAGAAGAGCATAAGCCGTTTTCCTAAAGCCTCCTTTAATTTATTACAGTGGGATAACTAGCCAGATAAACTGTAATAATGGCTATTCCGTTTACCAGCCAGAGAAACTGTAACAATGGCTTTACCATGCTGTCATAACTGAAACCTGATTGTCCGAGGAGTGAGGATTGCTTTTGACCTATGCCTGTGGCATGTGGGGCTCAGTGGTGCACTGTCCCCAAGATTTTTAAAACTTGAATAATTTTTTTAATTTTTAATATATATATTAATCATAAGAAAACGATAGATAGAAGAAGTGGAACGTGAAAGCTAAATTGGATTTCCAAGAGATTACTTCTTAAATATTTTTTAATTATATATATATATATATATCAAAACCCTATCAAAAGACCCTATCTTTGACAGGGTTGCTCTTCTGAAAAATCTTAATGGAAGTGGTTGTCGTCAGTTCCCATATGCTCTTCGGTAGATTATAGACAATCAGCTTTTGGACGGTTCATGAGATGACGATTGAAAAAGGTAAGACAAATATAAAAGTGATAATTCGGACAGCGGATTGATTAGTTTTTATTAGAAAAAAATGTATTTTATTGTTAAATAGAAAAGTGATTATGCGGAAATACCGTCTATCAGGATTGACATTTTTTAATAATAACTTACACAAGCTTGAGGATGAAGATCCTGCGCACATGTCAATCGACTTCGAAGTTGCTTTTTCTTTAGTTCTAACTAATTTTTTTATTTTGCAGTTATGGAAAAATACTTTAAAAAATTAAGACTGACTCTTCAGTTATCATCGTGTGATTTAAATCAGAATGTTAATAAAGCTCCTCCAGTATCGAAGGAGGTTATTATTGAAGAACCTGTGATTGACTTGGAAAATCTTCCTTCCGATCCAAGATTGAGACCTAATATAATGGCGTATTATCCTGAAAAACGAGATCAAATAAGTAGAGCTTATTTATTAAAAGGTCCTTGTCAACCTCGAAATCATAACTTTTCTCGAAATCAAGAGCTTAACAATTGATTTGATGAAGTCAATACAAGTTTGCTTTTATGTATGGCATGTCTTGATCCTAAAGACTCCTTTTCTACATTTGACATGGACAAATTGATTGAACTTGTCAAATTCTATCCATCAGAGTTTCCTCCTATTGCTTTAATTGAACTTAAATATCAACTTGGGAATTTTATCATTGATGCACATATGGATAAAAATTTCTCTGAATTGAGTAGAACTGGAGACCTTGCTAAGAGAACGGTAGCTATAAGAAAGTATCATGTATTTCCTTTGGTTTATTTGTTAGTCAAATTGTCATTACTTTTATCAGTTGCTATAGCTACAGTGGAAAGAGCTTTCTCCACAATGAAAATTATCAAGAGTTCACTTCTTAATAAAATGGGAGATGACCTATTGAATGATTATTAAGTATGTTACGTTGAAAGAGATGTATTTGCAAATATTGACAATGATCTTGTTATGAAAAATTTCAATCTATGAAAAATAGGTGAGAATTATTGTAATTTTAACTATTTTATATTCTTAATAAAACTTTATTTTTATTTAATTTTGATATGAAATTTTTTGTAAAATATATATTTTATTTGGAGCCTCCTATCTTAAATTCCCGGCTCCAATTACTGCCAGAAATCAATGTCATCAAGACTTGAAAACTCACAAAATTCACCAAATCCGAATCCCAGAAACCCAAAAGCCAAAAAGCGAAACACTTTAAAAAAATTCACAAGTCACAATTAACCCATTAAAATGACTGAGAGACATAACTTCTTGGTGGGTCTTTGTGAAAGTTTAAGGGGACAATGTTCTTCAACTTGCCCTGACGGAGAAAATCAATGATACGGTGGATGACATGCTTGGCAGGGGAGCTAATGCCTAAACTGATAACCGTTTCAAAATCGTCGCCATCGAATTCTAGCAATGGCTTTAAAAAAATTATCACAAAAAGAGTCCATATTTAGTAACGATTTTAAAAAAATGGTCAATAAAGATGATGATGTTTTCAAAAATCGTCGCGACCAGTAAACTTTTGTCGACGATTTTCAAAAGTTGTCATCAAAAGGTTAACATTTGTTGAAGATTTTAAAAATCATCACTAATTCTAAATTTTGATGATGATTTTTGCAAGTAGAGGATGTTTAATCATGATTTTTAAAAGTAGCAAAAAAAAAATAGCTTGTTGTAGTGATTTTTAGTATGAAGAAAATGTTTAGCATATTAATTAATACTAATTGGTGAACATGAGTGGGGACACCTTAAATTGTATATCTAGAAGCTGCTACGCATTGCATAAAAGGCCGAGATGACATCGAACATGGGAGGCGTAATGTGAAGGTGATTCGGAGTCTTTTCGGTTAAAAGCAGATTCGGATACTTGAGCATGTTAAGGTGAAAGAGTGAAGCAAAGGAATTGCTTCATTCATACCTATGATGTAGAGACTTCCCCTTCACTAAAATAAAAAACACAAAACCGGCCGACACATTGCAGTGTATGTCGTGAGCAATCAAACAGTCCAGTAGCTTAAGTATGAGTTCATTTTTAATAATATAATGGCAAGGTGATGAATAAATGGAATTTTTTTATTTATTTTGCACACAAAACTATGGTAGCTCCAATAAATATAATTGTTCTGTATTACTCCATCTGTTTCATAATAAGAGTCGTTTGAGATACATTTTAATTATTCAAAATAAGTGTCATTCTTGACTTTGTATGCATGTTTATAACTTTTCTTCCAAAATTAACCTTTCATTTCTCTCTCATCTTAATTATACAGATCACAATTTCAAGGCAATTTCTCTCACAATTTTATTTAAGATGCTGATTACCGAGGTAATTTTATGGAAGTATTAATAAGAGTATATCTATAATTTTATTAGTTTTCTTAATAAGCGTGTATTTTTTTAAAACGGCTCTTATTATGAAACGGAGGGAGTACAATTCAATGTTATCGCCATTGACTGTTTTCTGCCAAAAGATTAAAAGGGATCTGATTATGAGAAATTAATTTAGACTCGTATTAACTACAATATTTTAGGAATCAAATTAAGAAATGATATTCCTTACTGTCTCTTTCTATATATATTCATCCATTTTCTCATCCCTCTGTAATTAATGTCCTTTTACGCCTGACAGGAAGTGAGAAATCCTGGGAACAGTAGATTTGATTTGTCCTATATATGAATATCCATGTATTCATTTAAACCTAATTCATGCCCTCTATTCCCAAGCTGACTTTTGGGCAGACCATCCCGTCGTATTAAGAATCCCGTTAGCACGTGCATTAATCTTCCTTTCCTTCTTCTCTTTGGTATTACTATTAAGTATTACCTAATGCCAAAGGTCACGACTAGTTTAAACTTTTCACTAGTCGTGTTTTGATTCAGCAAAAAAGTAGGTTATGGAATTTAATGCGTGGTTCCATACCTACCACCGCTGAATCCTAACCCCCATGCCCACGTGGACTCCTAGCTAACCGTCCATCTAACCTACCCGAAACCCTTTCCTTTATATTTTCACGTCTTCCTCCTATGTATATAACGCCAGGATCCTACACTCACAATACATAACCAAATACTAAGCCTCACTGATCTTCCTGTCCCTCTCTCCACTTTTATCACAAATGGTCACCCTTGAAGAGATCAGAAATGCCCAGAGAGCTCAGGGTCCGGCCACCGTGTTGGCTATTGGCACCGCCACTCCTGCCAACTGTGTGTCTCAGGCTGATTATCCTGACTATTATTTCCGTATCACCAACAGCGACCACATGACCGACCTCAAAGAGAAATTCAAGCGCATGTGTAAGTGTTTCTTTTCAGTTTTTTATTTTAAAAAATTTTATTTATGTGTTTTCTTGAGTCCTGCAACCTCAGGTAGAGTTTACCGTTGCCAAAATGAGTATAGCGCAATTATTATTTTGCAGTTAACAAAGTATTAACAGTAACTGAAGTGCGAATTAGGGCCCCGTTGCAAACTAATTTCATACAGTTTCTTTTCATTGACGACAGGCGACAAATCAATGATCAAGAAACGCTACATGCACTTAACTGAAGAAATCCTAAAAGAGAACCCAAATATCTGTGCGTACATGGCCTCTTCTCTCGATGCACGTCAGGACATAGTGGTGGTGGAGGTTCCAAAGTTGGGTAAAGAAGCAGCTTCCAAAGCGATTAAGGAGTGGGGTTTACCAAAATCTAAAATCACTCATCTCATATTTTGCACGACTTCCGGTGTTGACATGCCTGGTGCAGATTATCAACTCACCAAGCAACTAGGTCTTCGCCCATCCGTGAAAAGATTCATGATGTACCAGCAGGGCTGCTTTGCGGGAGGCACGGTACTTCGGTTAGCCAAAGATTTAGCAGAGAATAACAAGGGTGCCCGCGTTCTTGTCGTGTGCTCTGAGATCACTGCTGTGACTTTCCGTGGACCATCGGACACTCACTTGGATTCCATGGTCGGTCAAGCCCTCTTCGGCGACGGTGCGGCGGCAGTGATCGTCGGCGCAGACCCCGACACCTCCATTGAACGCCCATTGTATCAACTAGTGTCTGCTGCGCAGACAATCCTCCCAGACTCCGACGGTGCAATTGACGGGCACTTGCGTGAAGTTGGTCTCACCTTCCACTTGTTAAAGGACGTGCCTGGGTTGATCGCGAAAAACATTGAGAAAAGCTTGACCGAAGCTTTCACTCCGATAGGTATCAGCGACTGGAACTCCCTCTTCTGGATCGCTCACCCTGGTGGTCCCGCCATTCTAGACCAGGTTGAAGCGAAACTGGGGCTCAAAGAAGAGAAATTGAGAGCAACAAGGCATGTTCTTAGTGAATATGGTAACATGTCAAGTGCTTGTGTTTTGTTTATTTTAGATGAGATGAGAAAGAACTCTCTTGAGCTTGGAAAGACAACCACCGGTGAAGGGCTCGACTGGGGCGTCCTGTTCGGGTTCGGGCCAGGTCTAACGGTTGAAACCGTCGTTTTACATAGCCTTCCCGCCGGTCACTGAGCAAAAGATTGCACATACACAGAAAGCATCTTTGGGAAGCCTCAAGATTAATTAGTATTATATTTATGGGTTACTATATTAAATAAATGAGTATGTAATCAAAAGTTAATTTGCATGTTCGTGTTGGTTAGGTACGCTACGCTCGTGCTCATGTGGGGGGTTGGTTTGGTTTGGTTTGGTGTTCCCCATTGGCTTATAAATTTTCATTTTTTTAATATGTGCAGTGCAGATGAAACATTACAAAAATATAGTTAAGAATCGAATGTTGCCTGAAAAAAAAATTTGAAGTCAAATAGTGTTTTGCTACAATTAGCTATGTTTTTTAAAATGCACCCAAATATTATTAGCTACATCTTTTGTAACGTAGCCAAAATTTATTTGCTAACGTAACTAAATGTTATTGGCTACACTTTTAATATAATATGTTATTCATTACAATTTTATTCCATGATATTGAACAATATATGTTTTATATGTAATATATAGACATGTTTTTTGTTGTGACTTATTTGCTAATTATTATCAAATTAAATCATAGAAAATATTATTAATTCAATAAATCAAACATTGTATATATAAAGTAAAATTATATAAATATTATTAAATTATACCAACAAAAGAATATAACATTAAAATGTGATCATTTATTCTCATACAAGGTATAAATGATAACTTGAACAATTCCTATAGAACTTTATCATTCACAAGATAATCAGTCAATAGTTGTATTTTTATCAATTCTGTAATTCGAGAGAAAAGTATTGAAATTAAATTATATAGTACATACAAAAAGTGATAGAAAAAGTGTAAGAGGTAGAATTAATACACTTCACTTTCCCCTTCACTTTCATTATAATTTTGGCCAAGTAATCTTTTGAATAACATATCATATTTTGCTAATTGTGTTCAAGTTTCTTGTCCCTTGATTATTTCGACTTATAATGCAGCCTTAAGCTTTTTGTTTTCCTCTTGAATGTGTTTAATGATTGTTTTATATATTGAGGTTGAAACATTTATCTTAGGGCAATAGCAAGGCCTTTCACATAGCCAGAACAAGTAATATCACAAATGTCATCTACATTGAGCTCAATCCCCTCAAACATATGCTTTTCTAATAACTCTTCATCTTATTCTAAATTTTTTTTAAAATATTTAATTCATATAGTAGTGCTTACTATTATATTAATAAATGAACAAAAATATTGAACAAATTTTTATACTTGTATAATTGTTTTTTGCTTTTTCTGACACTCATTCTTTACCTTCTTTATAGTGAGGGGCTTTATATAATGTGATCTTATCACAATGTTGTCCATATAGTTCCTTCTCACTCTGTTTTAAGAAATAAAATAAACGAGACACATATAATAATGTAGTGTTTATTGAGTTACGTATAACTTGCAAACATAAAATTTACATATTTATTTCAAACAACTATAAATGACTTTGACCCTTAATTATGAGGTGTCTTTATTTTTGATCTATTGAACCTTTCCTTAGTGGAATTTTCCTAAATCAAGAAAAAAACATAAATTAGTCATTAAATCATCTAACAAGATTAATGCAAACAAATATGAAGATAAAGAAAACAAATTTGAGCTTTTGGGTTATCCTAACAATCACACAAACTATTTTGATTTTCTTCAAACATTCATTCGGAAACATAGCTTTGTGGTTTCATATCAAAAGGAAAAGATTTATAATACCTATACAACTTGAAATGAAAATCCATAGTCCTTTATTTTAATAATAAAGTCACACAGTTTGAAATATTTGGGTTCTTACAATATTCAATTTCAACTGTGAATAATAAGTAAAAATCTAATTAATCTTAAAATCAATAAAACAATAATGCATAAATTTAATTATTTTGTATAATTACCGTAACCTTTTTCAAAGCATTTTCAAGCAAGTTATATTTCTTTAATTCCTTAACATGTTTTAGACAAGGTAATTACGTTCTCATAATAACCCCAATTCACTTTACAATTTTGCATATTAGACCTTGTTTATAGGATGAGCTTGTTGAATATCAATCTACATTGATAACTTACAATTCATTACAACATTCATTTGTTATGCTCACAACTTCTAATTTTACCTCTACGTCTTTTTTCTAATACTAGCGTTGAAAGTTGATAACAAATGAATAATGATAAGAACATATAACTACATCAAAATCATTTCCTAAATTAGAGCATAAGACTAACAACAAATGTAAAACACAAACTACACCTAAATGTAATGATTAGGCACCTAAGTAATCAATTGAGATACTTTGCAAACTTCCGAAGACAAGCAATCTTCTAAGAATAATAATCAATCTTCCTAGAACGAGATTGCACATAAAAGAGTAAGGTAAGAAAAAAAATTCCAGATCTATCATAATGTATATTAATCATGTTTTTAATCACATTTTCATATAAAATATCCAATACATAGTTCTTTTGAACGCAATACTACAACCTATGCCATTTTTCAAGTTGAGAAGAGATTAAATATATATAATACAACTCATCTTAAGGTAAATAAAGCATTGGACAATTTGGATGAAATCTCTATCAATTCATAAAATCAACATAAATATGATCATTCTTCATTTTAACTTTTCATTTTATTGAGAACCAATCATTATATTTAATTTTAAACCTCAATGAAAGTAATCTAAGTTATTAACAAGTTAAATTTGTAAGTTTCACTTCAATTAACTAAAAATATGTAAAAAATTTGAGCTGTCGATATTTATCCAATTACACTCATATATAATGTAACCCCCATATACCCCATAGGAGGATATGTAGATACCACACAAAATAGAACAAAATAATCCAAAACATACCAAACATTCCTTATATGCATTTCCAAAAACTCGAGTAGTATACATTACCTTTGATTAAAAGTTGTTTTTAAACAGAACATATTAAACATATTGTTTTTATCCAAATACATGCCATAATTTCAAAAGCCAACCTATATAAAGGTTATTACAAACTATTAAACAAAAAACAAACTGTCTCATATTATCGTATACAACTCAAAAACAAACTTAATTATACATCTTCAAAAACAAAAGACATTCTTCTTGGCCACTGAGGTTGTCTTTGTCCCAGTCTTTAAATCCTCTTATCAGAACCTACATAGTGTTAGAGTAGTGCCCTAAAGGCAATCGCCTTTAGCGCATTTTGTACAAATTTGTGTACATTCTTTATAAATAAATA
>JANTPM010000007.1:20819555-20833747 GCA_025434745.1 Erythroxylum divaricatum
TCCACATTAATTAATTGATCTCATTTCCATTTATGCTAAGTTAACTTACTAAATAAATCTAATCATGCTTAAATAAAATTAAAAAAAAATTGGGGCTTACATTAACAAAGTATTTCATATGAGAATTACTTTGTTTTGATGCTACTTATCACCTATTCTATTTAGGGTAGTTTAGTTTGTAGTACATAGATATAAAATGAACCATACAAAGATAGATAAGTAAGTCAATAGAAGATTCATCACTCTAAAATAATTATAGAGAATGTTCCAATGTTCTTGATTAATAGTGACTTAAGGAATTCTCTAACCATACTGAGTTGAGATTTAAAAAGGTGTTTTCAAATATCAATTATTAATTAGCAAGATCAAACATCATAGATTTAAAAGAGTATACAATAATTTTATACTCTATGTCTAATTAGAACATTGAATATTGAAATGATTAAATTATATATCATAATTATGTATAGATAAGTTGAGTCGGACTATTTTGACATTTCTAATATTTGGGTGTTCATGATATATTGTTAGACGTCTATCTTGGTTGATAATTATAAATTATTTAATTAGAGAATTAAAAATAAATTAAAATTTAATTTATCTAATTCTAGCTATGAATTATATTTATAATTTATAATCATTGTCAACATATTAAGAACCTAATGAATTGCACATTAAAAACAATTTAAAAGAGAAATTTTAATTTAAAATACGTTAGACTTCTTCAAGGAATTAGTTTGTTTGCATGGTATGTTGAGAACCATAGTTTCTAATCGTGATGCAAATTTGTTGAGTTATTTTTGGAGGACATTAAGGTTAAGCTAGGGACCAAACTTCTCTTTTCAACTACTTGTCATCTACAATTAGAAGCGCAAATCAGGGTAGCAAATCAAACCTTATCTACTTTGTACATTCTATTATTCAAAGGAACTTAAAGCAATAAGAAGAGTGCTTACCGCATGATGAGTTTGCTTATAATCGACGTGTGCATTCTAGTACTAATTTTTATGAAGTTTGAGGAATTTCAAAATTTAAATATAAGATTTTTTATTAAAATTAATAATAATTATAATTAGAGTTAAACTTTATTATAATTAAAAATTTTAATTTTAATAAGAAAGAAATCGTATTGTCTTTTACTATAAATAGGAAAAAGACAAGAGAGCTAGCAATATTGTTATTTTTTATGAAAATATTTGAATTCCCTTTTCTATATTTTGTAGATATGTTTAGAACTTTAGAGGTTGGACACATAGAATAATTTGTAGTTGATAGTTCAAAATTTTTTATAGGAATCCGAATAAGGTATATTACGATCAATTTATTTATGATATATACTTTTTAAATTATTCACTTAAAAGAGATTTGATTGAAAAATTATGAAATCATTTTTTTTATTGCACTTATAATTTGGCCACCATTAATCTTCCATCAGTCTTCTCTTAGCTTACTCCCAGCCAGACCTAGTGGAAAGCAAATTAACATAATAAAAGTGAATTTAAAACCATGTTATTTTTATTTTTGTGCCTTTCAAAGGATAAAAGCAAAACCTTTATTCCTTTCTTGTAATTTACACTCCGAATTAAATGAATCCAGGTAAGGTCGAGTTATTTTATTATAACATTTTTATTAAATGGGCCGAGCTGGGGATTTTTAACACTTTGTTCAATCGGGCTGCTTTCTCACCAATACGAAAGGTGTTGAATCAAGAGATTAAAGTTATAAAAATGTATAATGTAAACGAATTGATTGGTTTCAAGTAAGCAATTTTTACGAATGGAAGGAAAGTTAACTAATTTATCGATTTCAATCATTTTATTAAATAATAACATAGAGAAAATGATTTATTACAGTAAAACAGAAATATAAAAATGCATCATTTTTTTTTTTGGAAAAGGAAATACAGCAAAAGAATTAAAAAACACCCTATCATATTGTATATGATATTAGAATAATTTTAAAACGCAAAATATATAATTTAAAAAAAATTTACTCATTTTACTTTAGGGTAAATTATTAAAAAATCTCAAAATTTTCTCCATTGCATAATATTAGTCCGAACTTCGAAAAGAACCCACTATTTATCTAACTAATTATTAATTATTATCTAAAAGTATATTTTAAAGCTCAATGTTTACAATAAAAACAACTTTAAGTATAAAAATTTAAAGCGTTCAAATTAAATAGTAATGTTTCCATAGAGTTTAAAACAAACTTTATGGAAATTATAGAAATTAGTTCCGTTTAATTTTTCATTCACCATTTGCTTTAAATATTTTAAAAATATTATGATTCAATTTGAATTCTTGGAAATAGTAAATGTTTGAAGTTCAAAATATAATTTTAACCCTAATTATTTTATTAAAATTTTAAAGATAAAAATTAATTTCCTTTATTCACCAATAACCCATTTTGCTTATACCCTCCGTGGGTTTTAAACCGCCACATGATCTAGCAACCGATTCAAATAGTTTTTCAATCTCAGGCTCATATCTTATGAAGGATCGGTTCCAAAAGTTGTATGTCAAATTCTATCGACAGGAGAAAAATAATGCACCGAAAAGAGAGCGACATTGATTGTATAATGTGATACCACCAGAAATAAAGCAAAGATCATGAAATGACATATTTGGAAAAATAATCAGCTTAATGAATGAAAGTCTCTTCTTTTGGACGGTAAATAACATGCAACACTTGGGGAGTATCTCTCAACTTGTAGTGTTTGTCATAAAATCACACCAACAGGATTATTCAGAGTTTGGAGGAATTATTAAAGATTTTCAATTAATGTTGTAAAGTAATTGTTTAATGAATGAAAGTTATTAGAAGGCCACTTGGATGGGGTCGATGAACAATTAGCAGCACAGCACTCTTGTAATGTACCCCTGGATGATTTGCAACTGACAAGAGCACATAGATATTGATACAAAGCCCACAAAATTAAATTAAAACCAAACTCACGGCCCAACCCATGAAGTCATTAAAAATAAAACCAAACTCAATTTCCAACCTCATAGTGCCTTGTACTTGGATAAAAATTTCAGCAACTATTGTATCATTTTATTTGTAATTTTTGATCATCCTATACTAGTTTTTGTAGTTAGATTACATGTTGTGGTTGTTTGGGACAATTTTTGAAAGTTACGTGAAGGGAGAAAAGTGGAGAAAATGGGATTGGAAAATGATGAAAGAAGAAGAGGAAAGGGTGAAGATGATGACATTGTTTTAAAATTTTAAGTTACATTTAGAGGTAGAATTGGAAGTACAGAAAGTTAAGGGTGAATATAAATTTAAGTTGCATGTAAAGACATAATGGGAAGTGCAGAAAATTAAATTAAATCTGAAATTTTGTTGTAAGAAGGACATTTTTGGTATTCATTGAGATAGAGGAGAGTAAAATTATTTAGTGTAATTGGGTAAGAAATTTTTAGTAAATTAGTATAATAAAGTTTGTAAATTTTAATTACGAAAATTCGATTAAAGAAAAATTGAGATTATCAATTATTTGAGTCTAAAATTGAGATAAGGATAACCTTGAACTTTACTCTTAAAATTAAGTTCCGTTTAATTACCAATAAATTGTATTTTGAATTGATCATTAATTTAATTAATGATTAATAATTACCTACATCATTATGTTTATTTTATTTCATTTCATTAATGATTAATCAAAATACAAAGTGTTTTGTAATTGTATTTTGTTATGCATATTATGAGGTGTATTGTATGTTAATTCGGCGAAAATGTGTAAAATAGAGACCAGTTGGTAATATGTTGAGAATAATTGGTTAAAATATAAAATAGGTGACTTGCCTAGAATAGGCTACGTTTGATTGTCTTATATGGATAGGTTGAGTTGATATGAGTGAGTGGTGGTCAGGTATCCGTCTATAGAATAGATATTGAAGTATCCTAAATTTTAGGAATGTCCTGTGCTGATGACTAAGTACTGAAGTGGTATCAGGATATCTTTAGTCCCGGAGATATCTTGTATCGATAGCTAGGTAATTGAGTAGTACTAGGGTGAAGATTGAAAATCGAGATATTCTGTGTCGATACTTATACATTAAATTACATTTCTATTTAGAGAAAGTTTACGATGAGTTGAGATGAGCCGACAAACTATTAGACATAAGCTTACTAAGTTAAGCTGGGCCCAGACAATTATCAAATGAAGCATACATGATAGTTACAATTAATATCTGGGTTAATCATAATTTGGTAAAATTTTTGAGATGCTCAGTTGACTAAGTGTTTTAACTAATTATTAAGTTACTTGGTTTTAAGGGTAAGGTTAATAATGCTTACTGAGTAGATAACTCACCCCTCCCTACTTTATTTTTTTTAAGAGATCGAGCAATTACTGATAATCTTAGAGTACATGACAGATCAAGTGGATTTTAAGTGGAGCCAGCAAATTACTTGTGTAAAATTTTTGGAATGTATATATATATAAATTTTTTAATGTGACAGCTTCGATAGTTGTGTTATGTAAATTAACAAACAATCATCTCTTTTGAAAGTAATAAAGAATTTGATGATTAATGATATGGTTTGGGAAATATTTTGTTAATTATAATTTTGGAGCGTCACATAATAATTAGGAGAAATAGTCAGATGTTGTACCTGTTACTAAACCTATCATAGAATTGTAGTTGCATTGGATAAACTAAAAGCAAATTGTAGAAAAACAAGGAATTTCCAAAATCAATAATATATCCAAAGTAGAAGAAGTTTCTTACCTGGTTAAATTCAGCAAACGAGTAAAGTAAAGCAGCATAAAGGAGAAGTAATGTGTATGTGTTGTTGGGATACTGCAGTTGATTAGCAATAGCATTTAAGAAAAGGTAACAGCCGTCGGTGTTGTGACTTGTGAGTGAGAGTGAGAGTCCACAGCAGCACATTCTAAGTTTGTAGTCGATGGGGAAGGGAAGGAAGCAGAAAGTGTACTAGAGTAAAAGCAAATGGATTAAGGGAGAAGAAGAAAAAAGGAAATTAAGTTTTATATTTTTAAATAATTAATAATTAGTTAGCACATGGCATGGCCAATTGATTAGAAAATATACTAGAGTTTCTTCAAAGTACAATTTAGAGTTGACGCTCTTCTTTCTCATGTCTTTCAACAGAAGCAGCCAATAAAGACAGTTCATTCCAAATTGGTTGTCAAATAATGTTGCCAAGCTTCATTATTACAGCTCAGTGAGGCCGATGAATTGAAAGTGAAATTTAATGCTAACCCTTTGTTGAGTTTGACTTCTTTGTTGTCCCATATTAGTTGAGGGCAACAATTGGGGCAAGTCTTTTACCTATGTAAGGAGGTGGATACCTCCTTATTTAGTGCACCAAACTAAGTCAAAAATTTGTAGTACAAATTTGACTCTAGTTAAATTCCTCTTTGGAGGTGAGAGTTAGAAAGTTTATCTTGTGTATTTCTTTGTGAGTGTATTGGTGTATTGGGGGATTAAGTGAGAAGAAAGATTGTGTGATTGTAAAAAAATTTAACATAGTAGATTTTCTTCTCGGTGCCCGTGGTTTTTCTCTGGTTTAGGAGTTTCCACGTAAATTCTCTTGTGTTATTATTTTCTAATATTTTTGTCTATTAAATATTTTTGGGTGTGAGTTTGGAAGGTCTAAATTCCTAACACCCTTTACCCATTTTGTGATTTGGATATTCTATTCTATTCTATTCTATTGAACACACTGATTAGAGCTGGAGCTGGACTAATCAAGAAAATCAGGGAAAAAAAAATGAAGTGAAAGCTGTGAACTGCGACAAAGGCCTATGGCTCCATCTCTACTGTGAAACGGAATGAATTCTAGCTACTAAAGCCATAGAAACCATTCCAAGGACGTCGACATTTTATTGTTGATGTTCTGCTTCCTTCTGCCATTGCATTATTAGCCCCCTCCCCCTCCCTGCTAAGTTTGTTTCTGTTTCTTCTGCGTCGCTGTCGTAGGCCAAGATCGAATCTTTCCTTTTTAAATCAATAATTTCCACCAGTGATTTTTTGCTCAAATAAACAAAAGGAAAGATTTTGTTTCCATTTCTTCAAGTAATATTTGGTTTGCTTTGCTAGTACTACACTTAAAAACTACTAACACTCTAGCCTGCCAAACGTCTTCCACTCTTGAACATGCAGTCATGAACTCATCGAGAAAGCAACCAGCTTTTGGCGATTTCATTATAGGAAAAAAGAATCCAACGTGTTCACATGAGAGTTATCAGAAAAAAAAGAGCCAAAGAAAACAAAACCGGAGAAAGGGTGGTTTTCTTGGAAATATGTAGTGTAGAAGTAGCAGTACTAGTAATGTCAACATAGCTGGCTAGTGGGGGATAACAACCCCACAGCTTTCAATCTCTTCTTATTCACCGCTTTTCCTCATTGTCTGTATTATACACTTTTTATATCTCAATTTTCCAAGTATTATTATTATCCGTATTTGTTCTTTTCCTTTTCTCGTCCGGTATTTGAACATGGCTTTCTACTGTTATGTAGGTCTTGTATTGCATGCTCTGTTTTGGTGGTGTGGTTGTGAAACAGTGTTAATTTGTTACAGCCAAGACGCTCTGTGCAATTCCAACTTGCAGTAGCAGACAACAATTACAGTATTATACTGGGTTACTGCCCACACAAAAATTTTACTTAATAGTGACGCTCTGCTTCATCATTAACACCGTCATCATGATCACCATCGTCGTCATTATCTCATCTTGAGACTCCAAAATCCCGAATTTTGTTGTTCTGTAATAAACTTGGAAACATCAAACTGCAAGAAAAGATTGGAGGGTTCAAGGAATTCGTTTCAACAGTTTAATTACTTGGGTTTCTTTTGGTGGGTCTAGATACACAAAATATATGTCGGTTAGACTGATGAGTTATGGCTTTTGGAGTGGTTTTGTTCAAGGTGGAAGGAATGCTGTAATAGGAATATTGTTGTCGGCGTGAGGTCACTTTCTGTCGGCATTGTCTGTATCCAACGATGATTCCCGAATTTATTTATCATAAAGTACAACCAGGAGATTGATTGATTCATTAATTCATTAATTAGCAGCTGTTGTTTGCAGCTCTGAAAGCTGTCTCCCTCGTTTCTTCCTTCCTAATCTGGACCTCAAAGGCCTATCTCTTCGGCACTTCTGGGTTTTAGTTAGTTTTCCTTGATTTGTCATTGTGGGGTGTCTATTAAAGCTTTAGGTGAGAGTTAAAGAGGGATAAGGGATTTGATACTCAATGTTGGAATGTGGGTAAATATTGATTTTATCGATCTTGGTACTGGGACACCGACTCAATTAGCCATTGGCAGATGGAGCTGAGGTTTCTTAGGACTTGGCTTCATCTTTCCACAGCGACAGCTAGTACAGGTTTGAAGACTGCAGATTCTTTTTGGTCTTTTGTTTCTGAATTCGAGGACGTTGTCAGTATTCCGGCGGTTCTTGTTGGATTCGCCTGTTTCATCTGTGAATTTGATGTCTCTTCTTTTGGTTTGTTGGCATTTCGCGATTATTTCTGATGGAAAATGCTTTACAGTGGGAGTTTCTCTGCAGCTTTATTCAATCATCTTAAATCATCTTCTTGTTTGTGGTTGAATCATTTTAAACCTCCATTACGGAGCACCTATGTTACTAGAACATTATCCGCTCCTATACCAATATAGTCACTTCTAAACTTCTGATTTGCCTTGAAACTAACGTTTCTTGCTTTTTTATGTCCTTTTCTTTCTCTTCTTCGAAAGTTTTTCTCCACTTCTGCTTTCTGTGCTTATTGGTGTACTTTTGCTACAGGCTCAATGTACATTATCTTATACTGCACAAATAAATTTCCACATAGCTGAAGTATTTGCTTTACCAAATGTCAAGGGCTCTTGCAGCCGTATTAGGAGGTGCTGCAGGACTCGTGGCATTGGTGGGGATGATCGTTATTTTATGGCTTTGCCTATGTCGCAAAAACAGCATTTCAAGAACTTCTGAGACAGGATCTTCTGATCCATCTATTCGAGGTATCAATTACAAGGAATATATTTCGGGTGGGTAAGCAAGGAAGAAAGTGCAAAGATTAATTAGCTTATGATTTTCTCTGATGATGTGCAGCAAGAAGACATGCTGAGGTCGAGTTATCATTACGGGAGGCAAGGCGCTTTGAGATGGAAGAATTGTCTCTGGCCACAAAGAACTTTAGTGATAAAAATCTGATCGGGATAGGAAAATTTGGGGAGGTATATAAGGGCTTACTTAATGATGGCATGCTTGTAGCCATCAAAAAGCGACCTGGAGCACCAAGTCAGGAATTTGTTGACGAGGTAAATATGAGTTCTACGTAACTAAAAAAATGCTTGAATAGGATAAAATGTTTACATCTGAATTGTTTGACAGTGCATGCAAAAGTCTCCTTTCAATCAGTGGAATACCCCTTGGAATAACTTCTAATTCATCTTAAGTTTCAGCTATGGGGACTGGCAAAGTTTATCTCTCCATCTTGAGCCTTTTTTTTGTCTCTGTACATGCTGTATGATTTGTGGCAGTTACAGATTGCGTAAGGGCTTGTTTCTTCTATATACAGATTTTTCTTTCAAAAAATCAAAAAAGGAAAAACAATATTAAAAGCAAGGGTAGCTCAGATTCTTGCACAAGGAGTATGAGCCTGCATTCAAGCTTCCTTGTTTCTTGTACACACTTGCTCTACTGTTCCACTGGTGATGGTTTAACTTGGTGTTTGTGAACTATACTTGTTAGGTACGCTACCTCTCCCCCATTCAGCATCGGAATCTTGTGACTCTTTTAGGGTACTGCCAGGAAAACAATCAACAACTTCTCATATATGAGTACATACCCAGTGGAAGTGTTTCTAATCATTTGTATGGTAACTCTCTAACCAATGACCGAATTTTACTTCTTCCATTGTTGCACTCTAGACTTTGTTTCTTAAGTTAGGACATGTCATAATTGTTCTCCTGAATTCATAAGTTTTGAATGTTTGGACAATATGATCTCTCTTTGTAAGAACATTATCTTATTCTCTCGCATGCTAAAATTTCTGATTATTACTTCGCAGGACCTGGTCAAGTTTCAGATGGGAAGCTAGAATTCAAGCATAGACTTGCAATAGCTCTAGGGGCTGCTAAAGGTGATCCTCTGCAAAATCAGTGAGCATTTTGGATTTCCTGGTATCAGTTTTTCTTTTCTTTGGATAATATCTGGTTCAATGCCAAAGAGAAAACTAATACTGATTTGATTGAGGAAACTGATATTGTATATACATTTGGAAGTTTGTGAAACTTGAAATGAATCAAAAGATTCATCTTGTTAAATGTTGAAATGAATATGCCACCTCAAGTATTCCATCCTGTGCAGGATTGGCTCATCTTCATTCTTTAATTCCTCGCTTGATACACAAGGATTTCAAAACGTCCAATGTTCTTGTAGATGAAAATTTTATAGCCAAAGTTGCAGATGCAGGATTGCGTAATTTCCTGGGAAGAATTGACATAGCTGGCCCATCTTTACAAGTGACTGCAGATGAGATATTTCTTGCCCCGGAGTACAGCTTGTCAACCTTTCATTTCTTGTATGCTAATTGAATGTTGTATACTTTCCTTGCTCATTTGACATTGTTTGTGTACAGGGTGAAGGAATTCAGACGATTTTCTGAAAAGAGTGATGTCTTTAGTTTTGGTGTATTCCTTCTGGAGTTACTCAGTGGGAGGGAAGCAATCGTATCACCAGCTTCAGACTCCAGCCAGAACCTTGTTGAATGGGTATGTCCAGTCTTATTGCATCACTGCACTTGGAAATAAAGTCCTCCTTGATCTACTATAGCAATTTAATTGTGTGTGAAGAAATAGGTAAATGGTGGGAGTAGAGCAGATTATGCTAGCTTTGGTAAATACAACTGTTAAAGATATGGGCACCAACTTAGTCTGATCAAGCGTGGTAAAACAAGTGATATATCAATATGGAACTAACTGTTTTCTTTCTGGCAGTGAAGTAAGTTGAATTTTTGCCAAACGCGAAAGATGCTGCTTAAAATTTGTAATGAATTTTATCTTGTGTTCTTATAAAGGTGCAAAGTAGTGAAGACTACAGCCATTTTGACAGCATTATCGATCAAAGGATGGGGAGTAGCTTCACGCCTGAAGGTATGGAATCGTTCATTCAGTTGGCAGTCAGATGTCTGGAACCGTCAAGCGAGAGACGACCTGCCACCAGTTACCTCGTAATGGAACTTGAGCGGATGCTTGAGAAAGAAATGAGCATGACAACAGTCATGGGGGAAGGAACTTCAACTGTGACCCTTGGAAGCCAGCTGTTTAGAGCAACAAAATAAAATTAAAAAAAAATAAAAAAATCTCAGTTACCAAATACTTTATTGATTCCATGTTCTGTGCTTTCCTACCAAGCTTTTGATAAGTGTATAAAAGAACGGCTGTATTGTTTTGATTATTGGCATAGAAGTGTAAGAAAAGTTTGTTGTAAACTATGATTTGTTGTTAATAGTAAAGTGGATGACTGCAATTTGCCTTGTTCACATCAGACCAGCACTAATTCTTCTTGCCTTGCACATTGCATTGCAGGGTGGACCTAAAACTCGCATAGCTTGGCCCAAAAGCCTATTGACGAAGAACAAGTGTACAACGCTAAACCTCTCTTCTCATCTCACAAATCAGATGCTTTAGCTTCACCCTCAATTCAAATTCTATTGCTGCCTCATTTCCATTTTCCGCAACAGATATATTCAGATTGCATCGCTCAATCAGAAGCCAGCGGTAGCGTAGATTCGGACTCACGGTCACACCCAGAACCGGTCAACCCCAACTCCAAATTCATTTCATGCAGAAGATACAACTTGCGTCATGCTGCAGTGCCTTTCCTTCAAGTCGTCGTCTGCAGCAACATCGGGGTCCTTGCCCACTTCTCCAAACGCAACCATCGATCTCAGGAATTCTCCCCCACACGCGGAGGGTGAGGCTTCTATCGCAAGCTGTGCTTGCGTGCTTGTTTTTTGTTTGTGTAAATGTTCCAGTGGGGTTTGACTTGCTTTTTTTGCTGTGACGCCAGCGACTTCAGCTGCTGGGACGTCAGCGACAAGTGCTCAGCTCTCACCTGCCGTTAACCTCCGTCGCGAGTACACCTTCGCTTTCCAAACCGATTCCTACAAGGAGATTTGGTCTAGACTTGAAGATGGTCAATTTGATTTTTGTATGGACAGTAATGATGGTGGGGATGTTCACCGAGACCTCTTAGATCAGCTGCTAAGGCCCGATAGAGAATGTGTGAAAGAGGCTCTTCGTCACACTAGGGACAATGCCTTTACTCGCCTCATTTCCACTTGCTTTGACCAGTGTGAAAAAACTACCCTTCTCTGCCTCCTCCTCCGCCGAAGTGTTTCTCGTGCTCGTGATCTTTATCGCTCTCTTCACGATCTCCTTGATGTACTTCCTCTTGATTTGGACACTCTTACTCCAGCCCAATGTGAGTCTGCCTTTGACATCTTTCTCCGTTTTGATCAATTTAACAACCCTTTTCCTTGCCCTGATTCTCATAACTTCCAAGAAACGCGCCGCTGCTTTTCGCAGCTTAGACAACAATTGAACCGCAGAATCGATAAGTCTCATTCTAGAGTCCGCCTGTTTCGCAGAACCAATGTTGGCTTTGTTGTTTGTGCCATTGGTTCTGTTGTGGCTGTTGCTATATCTGCAGTGGCAATTGCAACTCATGCCATTGTCGCCATTGTCGCCTGCCCCATCTGCCCTGCCACGTACCTTCCGCGCAACTTTACTAAGAAAGAGCGTGCCCATGTCAAGAAACCTGAGGCTGCCTCTAGGGGTGCTTTTGTGCTAAAAGGTGATCTTGGCACGATTGACTGTCTTGTAGCTCGTCTATATGCTGATATCGAAGGTGACAAGAATCTTATTCGCCTTGGATTGAAGAGCGGTCGAGATGATCATACCATTGTGGAGGTTTTGAAGCAGGTTAGGAAGAACCATCTCGATTTTGTTGATCACCTTTCGGTTCTTGAGGAACATATATGCCTCTGCTTTAACTATGTCAACAAGGCCAGAGCTCTGCTTCTCCAGGAGATTCGTCAATATCAGAGCTCGAGTTCCTAACCAAAATTTAACTTTGTACTGATTTCAAGTTACTTCACATACTCAGTGATTATGACCGCATTTTTATATGTTATCCAATTCGATAAGAAATAAAGCCTTTGCCTGGTATTTTTTATGATGAGCGCCAGGGCAATTGTGGCTCAGTGTACACAAAAAAGACCGAGTGAATCAGTTAGTCAACATTTTTGTTTGAGAGGCGATCATATCATCCACAAGAATTAAGTAGCAATGCTCGTTTATTCTGCTGTTGGTATTTTCTGCAAGTTGTTTACTGTTCTATAACTTTTTTCTTAACCTTTATGTATAACAGTATTTTGAATTGAATAGGTTAACTCTTCAGGTGATTTTGCCTGACAAGCTCCTGAATGCTGGACTCTGGTGAAACCTTTTGATATGAGATGTACGTAATGTATCTTAGGCATGATTATGACATCTGTTTGATGTTACAAGTCGTCTAAATTTGTTCATACCTATGAAACCGATTCCATCTTGCCAATTGGGTCATGCTCGAAAGTTGATGGAAATACAAATGCAGAAGCTTGCAGTTTGTGTTGTCATAACCAACTTATTTGAGAACCGTCACTGAAAGTAACAGTATCATGACGACTTCGATTAATAAAAAGATAATAAAGAAGTGCCCATGTAAGCCACAGGAGATCCGACTAACAAATGAAGCATGTCATTTTGAGAAATAGGATCATGCGACTGACAGGCACTGGAGAGGAGAAACTGAAGATGGCACTGGAATCTCTCCATAAGCCCAATTTAACATTCAAATGTTTTCCTTTTCACTTTTGCGTGTGAGAATAATGTTATATTTGTATTCCACTAATTTTAGCCGTCTTTCATCGCTTTTACTTCACGGAGGTCCAGTCCAAGAGCTGCTTTGCCGAGCAACAGAGAACTTGAATCCATATTCGGGTTTGCTGCGTTCCACGTATACAAACAACATATATTCGTATAAACTACAATTAGGGGCAAGTTGGAAGCAATGTTTTGTGTTTCTTACCATACCGGCTGTTGGCCGTTGCACAACATGAATGGCCACCACGTTAATTTCCGTCGGTTATGTTTTGTCCTAACATAAAAGGAGGATTAAGGGAGTGAAAAGCTATGAGATAACAGTCATTGCAATTACAGAAAAAAACTTATTTCATTCTTTCTCACGCGGATCACACTACCAAGATTTAGAGTTTGGGATATAGATTAACGATGACACTAGTAGTCAACCGTAAAACGTAGACTAGCAAACGGAGAATCGATCGACTGCTTTTGCATTAAGGTTAGTCCTTATAAAAATCCTTCATTCCAGTTTTGCCTTTACATCATATTTCACAACGACCAACAATTTATGTATTTTTTTGTGTTCTTTGTTTTAATACTTGTAAGTTAGTTCATTAAATATTTATGGGTTTCTATTGAAATTGGTTTCAATGAAACCAAATACTTCAATTCATGTTCTTTAAATTACAGACATTACGAAGAGAGTTTTGCATTCTCTCATTTTCTTAATGTTTATATGCTTAAAGCAGGAGAACCCCTTGGCTTCACTCTGAAATTAGTTTCACATAAAGCTCATCAAATGCATTTGTACAGTTTCACAGAAAACTCTTTCGAAGATAGATATTCGCCACGCAGAGGCTTGAAAACTTTCTCTTACAAACACATTGTTATGTAAAAATGTCAATTTCTTTGAATCTTCTCTTTTTTTTTTTGTTTTTTGTTTCAAACCATTAAGTGTCTAACCGCTTCATGGATATCGCTAAGGAAGGAAGAGATTTTGGGTCTTTATTATCGCTAGGAGTTCTATGGTACTAAAAACATTGCTTTCTCGATACAGTAAAGGAAAGTACCTTGATTCTTGAAAAACTTTTTATAGTATATGGTCGGGTCGTCCGTCCAGGGCCCGGATCCAGTCAAGGCGACCCATGGGTCGATCGGTCCATTATTCGTAGGTCAGTTTTTATGCCAAGATCCAAAACCTCCTTGGCCCATTCACAGAAGGAAACCTCTCATGCAAGCACGTAAAAACCTAAACCTAACTACAAACCGTATATAAGGTATAATTCTCCCATAATGAAGGTATGAAC
>JANTPM010000007.1:20851430-20865683 GCA_025434745.1 Erythroxylum divaricatum
CAAGTGTCGTGCTTCCCCTTTTACAAAAACGACAGCACCCTTCAATCCCTTGCCATGTCATTAAATGATGGAAAAAAGACCAATAAGCCCCTCCATCAAAGCCTACATTCTTACCCCTTTAAGTGATGTTCCAAATCTGCCCCTGCAAATTTCATTTTAAAAATAGCCATCTTGCTTCCTAATTTTGAGTGGACAAACGAAATAATTTAGGAACACTTCCTTCTAGATAAATGTTCCTGTATGTCTTACATTTCCAACGCCACCAAAAACGCTCAATTCAGATCAGAAACGAAGGAGTTATGGCTAAAATACTATCAGACCATCACAAAACTGAGACTGAATTCAAAACCTAACTTCAATTCAGAAATTAAATATCTTAGGGGCTAAATTGAACTTTGATCCCTTCACATGATTTGTAGCCCCATATCTTAATTTTATTTTCCTCATGAATCAACTCAATCGAATCTCTACAACTCCCCAATTTCACAAAAATACCGAACCATGTTCAAAAAATTATCTATCTCACAACCTTTAACCAAACCTCTCACTTAGGTTCAATCAATCTCTTTCCATTTAATATCCTAAAATTCATAATTTTCCATGAAAAAGTAACTAAAAGTATTAGGAATCCAATGCTTCAAAAATCGAATCAATCGAATGTTGGACGAAGGAACTATGAGCAAAAGATTGAACACGGGTCGGATCAAAAACCAAAAAACAGAACTTCAATTATACATATATAATAGAATTTTCCAAAAATCGTAACTCTAGATCCCGAACTCAGAATTTGACAAATTTGGTGTCAATGGAAAGATAAAAGGAAGCTCTACAACTTCCCTGAAGAACAGAAAAATCAATTTATCCTCTAAGGGAGTCAAAATACCACTTAACATTTATGTCCTTATCAATCCTTCCTAAACAACTTCCAATTTTCAGTCGATCATAACTCCTAGCCTCGATATTGAAAAATTGCATACTTTACATCAATGGAAAGATAAAAAATATCATATAAAACTTTCATGTATACCACTTACTCCAATTCAGACTAAATTTATACGACGAGTGGCCTCAAAACCTAGTATACGCAAACTTTCCCTTAAGATCATTTTCCAAAAACAAGTGAAATAACCTTATCTTCGGAAAATCATAACTCTCAATCCCGACATCAAAAAATAGCATACTTTATGTCGACAAAAAGCTTTCAACAAACACTACAAGTCTCAAGAAGATCATTTTCTCAAATTTGGCCTAAATCAAAAAGTCAACTCTCATCCTCAAAAAGTCAAACTTTCCTTAATTCTACAAATTTTCACACTTTTTCTCCCGATATCGAAAAATTTCATTCTTTATAGCGACAGAAAGCTTTCAACAAAAGCTACAATTTTCATGAAGAGCATTTTCTCAAATTCTAACCAAATCAAAAAGTCATCTCTCTACTCCAAAAAGTCAAACTATCTAAATTCTCCAAAATTTAACACTTTCACTAAATCCTCTTTTTTTTTTCAATTCCATTCAAAACAATTTATTCAATTCCAATTCCATATAACTCAAAACACCATTTTAGGCTATTATGAATCATAACCATCACTAACAAAGGTTTACACACATTTTTCCTATCGTAATCTCATAAAACCATTCACATGCTCATAATACTAATTCACCACTAATTTCTCTTTTCGTGTCAAATTTTTAACTCACAAATCTAAAACAAGTTCGGGGTCCAACACACATAATCAATCCTATCTCAAAATTAACTTAAGTATCATTGGCACTTAGGCTTATACCTCAATAAAACCATTAAAATCACAACTCAATTCTCATTGTATCACTTTCAGATTTTTCCAAAAAACTAACTTGCGGGTCTATTTTTTCATAATCATTTAGACAATGAAAACAAAGTAATTTGACAATACTCTCTTCTAGATAATTGTTCTCCCATCTCTTAAGTTTTTAATGACACCAAAATCATTCAATTTGGTTCAGAAATCTGAAGTTATTCTCCTAATATTTTCAGATTGTTCTCATTTTAAAACAGTAAACCAAATTCAATTTCAATCCGTAAATTGAAAGTCTTAGAGTCTGAATTAAAATTCAACATCGACGTATGATTTGTATCTCTGTGTCTCTATTTTACTCCAAATCAAAGAGCATCTTATTTGGACATCTAGAGAAAAAGTTATGGTCAAACGAAATAGGACTATTCAGTTTGCAATTTCTCTCGGGTGTTCATACCAAAATTAAGTCACGGTTACTATTGGAGAGCACAGTGACTTGATGTGACAAATAAACATCAGTCTAGCAATTAAACTCATGGGGTTTACGAAGAAAATTCATGGGCGTGCGTGGCTGACAGGTGTGAGGAAAAGTCACTGGTGTGACAGATAAGGACAAAATTTTTTTGAGAACACTCTGTCAGACCCATCCCACGTTTTTCACTCTATATATTTCAATTAATTTAAGATTTCTATGATTTTTGGTTGAGGGGTATAGAAATGTGTTATGAGTCTAATGGCTTAAGTCTCATGTCAATTGGAGGTCGGACGAAGGAGATATAGTCAAAATATTGAAGGATATTGCGTCAGTCCTCATCCTTTAAAGTCGCGATCATGCACTGACCAACTTGTGAAGTCGCGTTCACACTTCATCGCGATCGTGAAATTAACTGAAAAACATCGAGGTCACGATCACATCAAAGCATGATTGTGATTTTTGGTGAATAGCAGTTAACCACAATCATGACTTTCCCAGTCGCATACCTTCTCTTCAAACCTCCCTCATTTCTAACCTGCATAACTTTCAATCTAGAACTGTAAAAATTTCAAACTTTATATCAATAAAGAGGTAAAAGAAAGATATACATGAAGACAATTTCATCAAAATCTTTCTAGATCAATAAAGTTTAATAATGGAAGTTTAAGACCAAAACTAACTTCTCTAACTTATCTTCTTCATTCTCTGTGCTTCCTCTTTCATTCCTTTACACTTTCCTTCCATTTACATTCTCCAGTTTCATTTTACCACTTTAACTCTCATTTAGCTCAACACTTTCACAACAATTCCAAAAATCCCTGCTTAAAAAAATCATCAAGAATAGAAGAAAAGTCATTCAAGCATTTCACCATTCTTTGCTCTTTCTTCACTGTCATTTTCCTATATTTTCATTTTCTGCATTCTCTTAATCCTTTTCCTGTAACTATCATTTAAACAATCTTTCTCAACTTAGATCATCATCTTACAACTATTCTTCAACTCTAAATTCCTTCTTTTGATCATCTTTGAAGATACTCTAAACTTACGTATACAGTGAATACACAACCATAAACAGTGCACTCACTTGTTCTTCTCTCAAAATTTTTCTATACTTAATCATACATGTTTCCTATAATCTTTCAACTTATAAACCATTTCTACACTATCTTAAGATATGCAGATCATCAATTATTTGAAAATCACACATAAAAAATTTTCATATCATATACCCTTAGTGTTCATGAAAATGCCCATTTTTTTCTTCAAGATCACTCAATGACAAATAAATCACCATTTTGGTTTCATAAACCAACAACTCAAAAGGGTTTAAACAATACTTATTTGATATGTCTCCAAAATTTGCAAAAGATCAAGGAGCCCTAAACCTCACGCAACTCATGTAATACCACTTTAGGGGTCGACAAGCTTCGATATTTCTTAATGTAAAGAGAGGGAAACCGAAGTTGGGAGTAGAAATGAACAAATAAAAACAAGGTTTAACTTAGGGGGAGTTTTGATGAAAAACTTTGTGTTACAAAAAGAAACAACTTTGGAAGAAAAAAAACTACGAGAGAGAGATGAAGACAAGAACAGTAACATGTCTTTCAAGGTTAGGGAAATTTAACTAAAAACTTTGACACTTATCCACTTCTGAAGACATTAGCTAAGTTCACCAAACTAACTAGTTCTATTTGAAATAGTTCTATTAAATCCCATCTTTTAATTATAATTTTCTCCACAATTTTCAATATCATCTTCTTACAAATTCTAAGTCATCTCGGAAATTTACAAAGTCATTTTTAACAATTCTCCAATATCATTTTGTTTCCTATCTCTATTTTCCATACATTAATTTACTTGCCAAGTGGCATTTTTCCTAGTACAATTATATCCACATTTTTAAAAATAAATTCTAAAATTCACCAGAGTTCAAAATTAACAACTACACCTTCCAATTAAAATTTCAATACAACAATTTCACAATTCTCAATAATATCACATTTATAAACAATTATACCCGGAAAGACAATGAATGTATGTACAGTCATTTTAATGTGTGCAAAAATTCAAATTCACGTGTATGTATGCTAACAATATGCATGAGCAGGAAAATGCAAATTTTTTTAATCTCTCATTGATCTCACATGTACAGTATTTTTGGGTTCTAACTCTTAATAGGGGAATGGGATGCTACATTTCTTCCCTCTAGTAGTCTCTTTGCTTAGGTTGTTACTTGCTTTCTCTAGTAGTCTCTTTGCTCAATTATTTTTATTAGGTACGCATCCTTCTTATTTCAATCACACAGTAACATTTTTCCTATTCAGACTTAAATTTCTAATTCATTTTCAATTCCTTAATAAGATTTACAAATTCTGGATTGTCAATTTGGACTTTGCTATTATTTTGAAATGAAACTAATCTTAAATTTCAATGTAACTAATAATACTTCATTTTGCCCCATATTCAACTCAACATTCTATGCTCTTTATTACACTAGGTTTTGTAACCTCAATATCTAAATTTGTGCTACACCATTATTGATTTTTTTGTTCAATTCCTCATATTACAATACTAGCTTTATTGAGAAATACTCATTTGTCAATCAAAATCTTCTAGTAACTCTATCCATTTTCTCAGTTTCATTTTTAATTCTTTCAAACTCAATAATTACTTCAAACTTTAATGATCTCTATAAATTTCGTAATGTTTCTGTATATATGATGTCCCCAAACTTTCAAGTAATCACCATTGTAGCAAGTTTGAATATATATATATAATAATCAACTCATGAGACTTTAATATTTATTTGTCTCCATCCATATGAAATCACTTTATTATTTTGCATTAGATTTTATCCTAATCTCTTATACAAACATCATTATATACTACAAAATCTCTAAATCCAAATGATATAATTATCATTGATGTTATACTTCCTCAAAATTCTCTTTAGATTTATCAGTCATACGATTTACATGTTTTTCCTCAGACATTTTTGTTAAAGTGCTAAGATCAGTAAAAACCCTTAACAATTTCTAGTAGTGTCCAATTCCTAGCCAATTCTAGAAAATTTCGGATCTCTCATATATACTTTGGAGTTTCTCTCTCCATCATTATCTCTATTTTCTTTGAGTCTCCTAATATGCCATGTTCAAATACTATACAACCTAATATTTTATTCAATCAAGCTAAGATTAACTCTTATTGAACTTGGCAAACAATTATTTCTACCTTCATGATGTGTAAGATTTTCTCAAGTATTCAAAATTTTCTTCTTCATTTTTCGAACACATTTGATATATCATCTATGATCATAATCACGAATTAATCCAAACAAAATTGAGGCACTTTATTCTTCAATACTATGATACTATCGGGCATTGTTAACTTAATGTTCCCATGATTAGTTCTCATAATTCCTTAAGTAAATAATTCCTCAATAAGGTAATATTATCTCATGATATTCAATTTCACTAATTGACTCCTTTTTTTGAATGATTTTCTCAATTCATTTGATTCCCTTTGATTTTACTTTGACTTATTCTAATGTCTGTTCATTCATACTAGTCTCTCAACATACTTCAATTTATTTGCAATCTTTACTTCCTGTGTTTGTAACACATTCATCAGATCAAATTTGTATCTCCCGAACATATTTATATAGAATATAACATAGACCTATTTTCTTCTTATACTAGCAACTAATGTCTCCTTAAATTTAATAATCCAATCACATAGTTGGATACTTTACATCAAACAAAATGCATACATTCTCAGTAGCATATTCTACCTCTTATGCCTGAGTCTCCGCTAGGGATATGACTCCAATATTCACTTTCGATTCATTATATAATCATTTCTGATTTATTCCTTTATTGATCATTCTTAAGGATAAACTATCTGGTCTGTTTAATCTAATTCGGTGAAATTCTTTTTTGAAAGAAGATTTCTTATTTCTATCATCTATATTATTCATGTAACCTTTATCAATCCACTGTTTCCATCACTATTTATTAGCCCTTCTTAGTACCTCAAAAAGATCAATTTCTATTGTCTCTTACAAAGTCATAATGTTCTGGTTACCAAAACCTGATGAAGTAGTAGACATCATTATTGTCACACATGCTTACGTGTGTATCATCAAGGTCATCCCATTCTATCCATAGATTTATTTTTGACAGATCACCAATTATCTTACACAAACGATAATTTGATTACAATTGATCCTAGACAATATTTCTCTCTTTATTCCTACCCAAAATCGGGGTATCCCTGCCATGATTATGATAGAAACCTATTTTTGTTAGGTCACCATCATGCCCTACACTTTCTTTCTCACAATAACCCACATACTAACATCAATTCTACTTTTTTTTCCGAAATTTACTTATTCTAATGCTACATCATTTCATAATAGTTCAACTACCATATTGATTGCATTCACTCCTCTCATTTAATTCATCTTCTTTTTCTTAATCTCATGCATACATACATTCCTATCTTGTATGCTTTTTTGACTTTCTCCTTACTACATAAATCATTCATCTCATGAAAAGTCATTTATTTCTATTTCATTCCCTTTTTATTCCTTCCTCATTTCTATCTCATTTTCCTATTGTCATTTATTACATCTTGCCCATGTATATCCTCAGTCAACTCAAAATTATAGTTGAAGAACCATCATAAAATTTTGATTTCAATATCACAGACATATTCTTATGTCAAACCATAACTCTTATCACATTTATCCAACATTCATTTCAAGTCTAAGCTTAACCTCTCCAGGTCATAGAAAATTTTATTTTCTTTTAACTTGGCTTGTACACTTTAAATCTCATCATTCATATTTATAACACTTCTTTCCTTAATCAGTCCATGATAATGTGTTCATATCTATTTCATATTCGAGGATATATTACCACAGTACAATATTGATGTCGTATTCCATATTACATCCACCAATATAATTGTGTTAAATCTTTATCTGTCTTATCTAACCATATACTATTTCTCAATTCTAGATATCCACAACTTTCATTTTCTCACATTCTAATAGATCATCATTGTTCTTACTATTCTATTAGCTTAACTTTTAATAAATGCTCATGTGTTTGACTCATGTAAATGCGACTCAGACTGGGGATCAGTTGCTACTGCCTGTTATGACATATCTAAAATGCATGTACCTTGACACATATTTTGAAAAACGCCCATGTAACATACTAAACGTCGCTCTGATACCAAATTGTAGCACCCCACTCTGGTAAGACATGTTCCTGACATCCTGAGTGATGTCGGAGTATGTACCCCGCAAGGATGGCATGCTAGAACAGTCAAACTCTCGAAAACTCAGTATTTTTTTTTCAAAAACAATTTTCATATGTATACACGGAAATCAATAATCAAATTCAGGCCCATACCTTTTATTGCAGAAACCTCAAAAACATAATAATTATTATTACACTTTGATCAATCTCAATTGTCAACATTTCCAATTTCAAAAGATATTACATACGGAAATATTTAGATTCACATTGTACAAATATTTCAGAATATACAAATTGATACAAAAATAAGAAAGTACAAATGCAGACGTGAATTGATTTCGACCTCTATCTCTTACTTGAATGCAGTGTCTATACTCCCATTAGCCTAATAGGGTAACTCTTCTAAGCCTGAAAAATATTGCAAATTTTAGGTGAGTTTTGTAAACTCAATGAGTGACCATCCTCGATGGCTCACTCAGTCACATAACACACAATTCACATCATGTATTTGTTAACCATATTAAATCACGTACATTTGATTCATTGTTTCACCTTTTACATTTAACACATTATAATGATTAATATCATGCATATGCAGTTCACTTGAGACTCATTTACCATTTGTTACTTTGTTTTGACCGAGTGCCTAAATGTCCCGTATCTATCATGGATACCGGGCTCATTGATATCTTTTTCATATTCGTTGGAGATATCGGGCTCATTGATAACTGTCCTGTATCCATTGGGGATACCGAGTTCATTTTACATAGTGAGCCTTTGACTCTTATACACTTTCTAAGCTCTAGATTCTTTTCCACGGTTTGAGCTTTAACCTCTTTTTTGGTGGCTACTCGGGTCACAACTACCTTTATCTTTCATGCATTCATGTAATGAAATGCATCAATCGCATACGATCAATTATTCACTTTCACTTATCATTAGACCTCAGTCTGGCATTCAACCTTAAAGTTGAGAATCACTTTTTTTTCATATGCAGATGTTTAACAATCAAATCATGTATCACTTATTTTATCAAATTTATATACAAGTAGCACTTCGATATCTTTACATTTAGCAAACTCCTCGGACATTTACTTTCTAGAATCAAAACAATCACATTCACATCTCATTCATAATCACAAAATTCATAATATAAACAAAGAAATAATAAAGAAAGACCATCTAGATCTACTCACAGTAAGCTCCATATTAGCATTTGCTTCCAATTCTAGAAACATCTGAATACGGACATTTATCTTGTACATCCAAATTATGCAATATACACAATGTACACAAACATTAATAACTTTGTACAAATATAAGCATTTATTTATGCACAAATGTGTATGCAGATTAAGTACAGTGCATGATCAATGACAATCCCAGGTATTTTTCCATTAAGATAATCACATAATCAATCCAATCTCAAAACTAACTTAACTATCATTTGTACTTAGGCTGAGATCTCAATAAAACCATTAAAATCACAATTCATTTCTCATTGTATCACTTTCGGATTTTCCCAAAAACTAACTTTTGGGTCTATTTTTTCTTAATCATTTAGACAATGCAAACGAAGTAATTTGGCAATACTCTCTTCTAGAGAATTGTTCTCCCATATCTTAAGTTTTTAATGACACCAAAATCATTCAATTCGGTTTAGATATTTTAAATTTTTCTCCAAATATGTTTGGATTGTTCTCATTCTAAACAAGTACGCCAAATTCAACTTCCATCCATAAATTGAAAGTCTTTAAGTCTGAATTACAATTCGATTTATTCATATGTTTTGATTTGTATCTCTATGTCTCTAGTTTACTTCAAATAAAAAAGCATCTCATTTGAACGCCTAGAGCAGAAGTTATCGTCAAAAGAAACAAGACTATTTAGTTTCCAATTTCTCTCAGGTGTTTATACCAAAATCAAGTCACGGTTACTATTAGAGAGCATAGTGACTTGATGTGACAAATAAACATCAATCTAGAAATTAAACTCATGGGGGTAAGGGAGAAAATTCACGGGCATACGTGACTCACAGGTGTGACAGATAAGGACAAAAATGTTGCGAACATACTTTGTTAGACCTGTCCCATGTTTTTCACTCTATCTCTCTTTATTGATTTTGATTGTTGTGATTGTTGGTTGAGAGGTAGAGCAAGAGAAATGTCTTATGAGCCCAATGGTTTAAGTCTCAGTTCATTTGTTGGTCAGACAAAGGAGATATAGCCAAAAGATCGAAGGATATTGCATCAGTCCTCATCCTTCAAAGTCGCGATCGTGCATGTGCATGATCACAAGTTGGCTGACCAACTTGTGAAGTCGCGATTGTGCTTTGTTGCAATCATTAAATTTAGTGAAAAACATCGAGGTCACGATCTCATCAAAGCACGATCGTTACTTTCGGTGAATATAGCACGATCGTGACTTTCCTAGTCGCACACCTTCTCTTCAAACCTCCCTCATTTCTAACCTGCATAACTTTGAATCTAGAACTCCAAAAATTTCAAACATTATTTCAATAAAAACCTAAATGAAAAATCTACAACGTTGAAATTTTTTTCAAAATCTTTCTAGATTAACACAGTTTAATCATGGAAGTTTTAGACCAAAACTAACTTCTCTAACTTATCTTCTTCATTCTCTGTGCTTCCTCTTTCATTCCCTTACAATTTCCTTCCATTTACATTCTTTAGTTTCATTTTACCATTTTAATTCTCATTCAGATCAACACATTCCCAACAATTCCAAAAATCCTTACTTAAACAAAATCATCAAGAATAGAAGAAAAGTCATTCAAGCATTTCACCATTCTCTGCGCTTTCTTCACTGTCCTTTTCCTATATTTTCATTTTCTGCATTCTCTTAATCCTTTTCCTTTAACTCTCATTTAAACAATCTTTCTCACCTTCATTTTCTGCATTCTCTTAATCCTTTTCCTTTAACTCTCATTTAAACAATCTTTCTCACCTCAGATCATCATCTTACAACTATTCTTGAACTCTAAATTCCTTCTTTTTTTCATCTTTGAAAACACTCCAAACTCACATATACAGTGAATACATAACCATAAACAAAGCATTCACTTGTTCTTCTCTCCAAATTTTTCTATACTTAATCATACACGTTTCCTATGATCTTTGAACTTATAAACCATTTCTACACTATCTTAAGACATCTAGATCATCAATTATTCGAAAATCACACATCAAAAGTTTTCATATCATATACCCTTAGTGTTTATGAAAACGCCTAGTTTTTTTCTTCAAGATCATGCAATGACAAATAAATCATCATTTTGGTTTCATAAACCAACAACTCAAAAGGGTTTAAATAATACTTAGTTGATATTTCTCCAAAATTTGCAAAAGATCAAGGAGCCCTAAACTTCATGCAACTCACTTAATACCACTTTAGGGGTCAGCAAGCTTCGGTATTTCTTAATGCAAAGAGAGGGAAACCAAAGCTGGGAGTAGAAGTGAATAGATAAAAACAAGGTTTAACTTGGGGGGAGTTTTGATGAAAAATTTCGTGTTATATAAAGAAACAACTTTGGAGAAGAAAACTATGAGAGAGAGATGAATACAAGAATAGTAACATGTCTTTCAAGGTGAAGGAAATTTAACTAAAAAGTTTGGAAGCTTGTACACTTCTGAAGACATTAGTAATTTCACCAAACTAACAAGTTCTATTTGAACTAGTTTCATTAAATCCCATCTTTTCATTACAGTTTTCTCCATAATTTTCAATATCATCTTTTTACAAATTCTATGTCATCTATGAAATTTACAAAGTCATTTTTAACAATTCTCCAATATCATTTTGTTTCCTATCTCTATTTTCCATACATTAATTCACTTGCTACGTGACATTTTTCCTAGTACAATTATATCCACAATTTCAGAAATAAATCCTAAAATTCACTAGAGTTCAAAATTAACAGCTACACCTTCCAATTAAAATTTCAATACAATAATTTCGCAATTCTCAATAATATCACATTTATAAACAATTATACCCGGAATGGCAATGAATGCATGTATAGTCATTTCAATGTGTACAAAAATTCAAATTCACGTGTACGTGTGCTAACAACATGCATGAGCAGCAAAATATATTTTTCTTAATCTCTCATTGATCTCACATGTACCGTTTTTTGGATTCTAACTCTTAATAGAGGAATGGGATGTTACATAGAGAATTGATCAACCGCTTCCGTATTAAGGTCAGTCCTTATAAAGATCCTTCACCGACTAATATCAGTCGAAAAGAGTACTGAAAGTAACAGTATCGTACCAATTTTGTTACCAAACTCCGGTACCTTGAGTACCGGTTAAATACTGGTAAAATATGAAAATTTTAAAACTATAAAATTAAATTGAAAATTTTTTAACCTAGTTGTTAGAGCCTCCTTTCTCACTATGCCCTTCCCCATTTCGAAAGCCTCTCTTTCAAATGATAGGTCTCACTCTCTCTCGCCGTCCATTTGTTAGTGTCTTTCTTGTTGTTGTCCATCACTATTGTTTCTCTATAGAGCTGCTTCTCCATAGCTGACATTGCTCCACCTTCATACTGCCATTGTTGCTTGTCACAAGTAAAGCAAATAAAGTTGAGCATATAATACCGCTTTAGTTGTGGGAGTAATTGGTAAGCTTTGTATGTTCTTGTAGTTGTTCACAAAGAAAAGCAATTATGGATTTTATGTGTTGAATATGTAGTCATTTGTATATCTTATAAATCTTTCAAAGTTTTATTATTTTAAATAAGGTGCATGACGGTAAGATTCAGTTTTATAGGTTTAAAGATGTGGATTTCATTTCATTATTTTTAATATTTGTAAAAAATTTTGAAATTGAAAATAAGTTGTATATTGTAAAATTTAAATTATTGAATAAAATTTAATATATTGTTAATTAATTAATTTATAAAATATAATTAAGATGAAAAAAGTCATTTGTCTTTTTAATTTATAATTATAATTATGATAATATTATTTCATTGTCAAAATTAAGAATTATTATAATAAATTTTTTAATGGTGTCTGAATTGCTTTTAATTCTATTGTAATTATTATTTTTGTTAACAAAAATATTTTTATTTATATGATTTAGATTCTTATATTTAATATCCAATTGATTATATTAATAATATAAATTGACTTTAAAATTTTTCTGTAAGTAATAATTGTGATTATTATTTATCTATGCAATATTGAAAATAATATTAAGAAAATAAATAAAATTTTACTATTTAAATTTCTATTATTATGATTTTTGGAGATAAATATACAGTACAAGATATTGAAATACTATTTTGTAATTTAAAAAAATTGAGGAACTATTTTATAAATTTAAAAAATTACTTAAAACAGTATTAAGTATTGATCAGCACTTGTACATTATCATATCAGAACTAAATTTGATATCGTACCAATAGTGATACAGGTATGGTATTCATAACATTGGTTAGAAGTTAAGAATTCATCTAAATAGCTAATCTAATATTTGGAGTAGTAATAAATTTCTAGAGATCTAATCATAATTGATTTATAGTTATAATTCTTAACACTTGTTTAAAACTTAAATTTCTAAATAAGTAATTAGCTATTTTTAAGAAATAAATCCAGATGAAAATTGTTCTTTATGAACAAACAATACTAGTAATAATCTTAATTTTTAATAAAAATTTTGAGACCTTTTGAAACATTACCTAAATGTCTTATCTCTTAATTAGTCTTATGAGAGAGGAAGTAATTGGTGTTGAAATATAAATGAAAATAAGGAAAACGAGAATAAAGGAATCAAAAGATCTTTCATTAAAAGTTAAAAAATTATCTATCCATAAATCTATGATTAGGATTGATATAAATTACAAATTAGCCTTAGTATGATTATGATAAATAACAAATTAATTCTTTAAAAGATCTTTTGGTTTCTTTTCCACCAAAGTTTGTATACTGTGTTATTAAGGGATATTTTAAGCACAATCCAATTGGCATCCTTGTCCTTCTATTCGAGTCTTAACTAGACAATGAAACTATGTTATCTTAAGGTTAGGAAAGTGGTATTGTAAAGTAATTGAATTTTACGCTAAAGGAATGAAGAGATTTTGCAGTTGATGAAGAGGTTTACAACTTTTTTTCAAAGTTGTCTGTAAAGCATAAAAGTGTTAGGGATATTGAGAAATTTATTCACTCAATCAAAGTGCGTTCAATCTTTCCCTTACTATAAGCCAAAAGATGACTGAGGCTCTGGAACAAGTCTATTTTGAACCAAATAAGTTTGTTCCATAGAACTCTAGGGCCGTAAAGTCTCAACTAGTCTTTATATGAAGTAGTTAAAAAAACTCCTAAGGGATGTCTCTTCTAACTAATTTCATCCTTTTGGTTTGGAGAGAGCTGACTAAGCTGATTTGTTGAAGTTAGAAAGTTATTAATCAATTGCATTGAGGAGGTATAATTGAGAACATACCGAAATGAAACTATTTTAGGGATGTGTTCTTAAAGATGAGAGATGAGAGGGTATATTCTTAAGGGGCCTACACTTATCTGATTGTCATTCTAAAACAAACTTGAAGCATCATTTCATATCTTATAAAGGAATTCTAATTTAGCCTTTTCCCTTAGCTTAAGAATTTGGTGTTGGAGTTATGTAAATATAGTTCCCTGAAAAGCAAGTGTATTTACATGTAACTTTATCTTCTTCAGTTACAGTTTTGTAATGAAAATATTTATTATTAA
>JANTPM010000007.1:20867521-20890000 GCA_025434745.1 Erythroxylum divaricatum
GGACATTTTTCTAATCATCAAATTGAAGGAATTTGCTAAAACTTCCTTCTAGAGAAATGTTCCTTATAGTCTCAATTGTATAATGATACTAAAATCATTCAATTTGGTTCAATACTCCAAAAGTTATACCCCAAACATTTTCGGACTATTCTTATGCTAAAATATTTTCCTGCGATTTGCTTCCATCCAAAAATTGATAATCTTAGAGACTAAATTGAAACTCAATTCCATCAGAACATTTTTAGCTCTATCTCTCTAGTTCAATCAAAATCAATAATCAACTTATTTGGATGACCAGAGCAAAAGTTATGGCCAAAATACTTTCAGCTCTTACTAATCAAAGACTGAACATTAAACCCAACTTCAATTCAGAAATTGAAGGTCCTAGAGTTCGAAATAAAATTTAGTCCCTCCGACAACTTTTAATTCCATGTCTCTAATTTATTTTACAACAAGAATCAACTCAATTGGATCACCACAGATCAAGATATCACTAAAAGATTGAAACATGTTCAGAAAAATATCCAACTCAAACTCTTTAATCAATCCTCTCACTTTGATTCAATCAATATTCTTCAAATTAATCTAAAAAATCCACAATTTTCGTGGAGAGGTAGAGGAATGTCTTAGGAATCCAACACTTCAAAAAGCAGATCAATCAGAGGTCGGATAGAAAAGTTATAAGTAAAACAGTGGAGAGAGGTCGAGTCAGTGGGGGAAAACATGTCAATAGTCGACTAGTCGAAGACTATTAGTTGACTAATGCAAGTAAAAACATGACGATTAGTCGACTGGTCCTATAATGATCGACTGAAAACTCTTAGACTTTCTTCTTCCGACATTTCGACTTCCACAACTCATATCTTTTGACTTAGAACTCCAAATTTCACAAACTTGGTATCAAAAGAAAACTAAAAGGAAGCTCTACAACTTCCATGAAGGACTTAAAAACCAATTTGGCCTTTAAGGGAGTCAAAAATCCACTCACAAGTTTCTGTCCAATAATGATAATCCCAAGTAGCAGAAATTCTAAAAATCATAACTTCCTATTCCATTGTCCAAAATTTCCATACTTTACATCAATGGAAAGATAAAAACATAATCTAAAACTTTTATGAAGAACTTCAAAGCAATTTCAACCTCTAACTAGGTCAATGTTTTAGACAAAGTTTCTTCCAGAAATTTGTCATCCTAAAACAACATCCAAACTTCCAAATTTCACATCTTCCAATTTCCATAATAAAAAATAACATATTATACATCTTTGTAAAGCTATGCAATTTCTCTATAACTTTCATGTAGACCACTTACTCCAATTCAAACCACATCAGTAGAAAATTGGCCTCAAAACACAGTACACACAAATTTACCCTAATGAGCATTTTCAAAAACAAAGCAAAATAACTTAAATTCGAAAGATCATAACTTTCAATCCCGGTATCGAAACACATCATATTTTATAGCGATAGAAAGCTATCAATAGAAGCTACAACTTTCATGAAGACCATTTTATCAAATTATGCCTAAATCAAACCCAAACAATTCATGAAAATTTCAGCTCAAAAAGTCATCTCTGCTACTATTCATCCCAAAAAGTCAGACTTGCAATTCCCTAAAATTTAACACTTTCACTATTCATTTCTTGCTTTTCTACTTCATTTAAAACAATCCATTTACTATAAATTTCATAGCACCCTCAAAATCATCAAAACCAAAATCAATTTTTTCTCACATCTTCCAAAATTTCATATATAACCTACAAGTAACACAATTATACACAATAAAAGAAATCCTTGAATTCTCATGCTTCTATTACCAAATTCCTCATTTAATAGTCCTTTACTAATGCTAAAGTCCAATAAAAGATCGTGGTCCAACACTGACCGATGTGAACAAATCCAGTTTTACCTTCGTGTATTAGGTCTTGATTTGACACTCCAAGTTGAAACACTAGCTATTATTACTGATGCAAGCACTGTAGATGATAAATCTTTCTATAAAACTTGGGAAAGTTCGAACAGATTAAGCTTAATGTTTATGTGAATAATTGTTGCTAACAGAATTAAGAAAACTCTTCTTAACACTGAAGTTGCTAAAGAATTTATGAAACTTGTAGAAGAGCATTCCCAAACTGCTAATAAGTCACTTAAGGGGACGTTAATGGCTAAGTTGACCACTATGAAGTTTGATGGTTCACGAAGCATGTATGAACATGTCTTTGAAATGACAAATATAGTAGCAAGACTAAAGACATTGAGAATGAATGTTGATGAAATTTTCCTAGTACAATTCACTCTTAATTCTTTACCTCCTGAGTAGTATGGGCCATTCCAAATGAATTATAACACTGTAAAAGATAAGTGAAATGAGAATGAATTGACTAACATGTTTGTTCAAGAGGGGATAGGGCTTAATAATAAGGTAAACTATAACATTATTTTGGTAGGTCATTAAGGAGCGAGAAAGAGCCCAAAAGGAACTATGGCAAAGGCAAGGGCCAGCAAGGACCACTTAAAGTTAATGAATCTTCTAGTCAAATTCATAAGAAGGAACATAAAAGTGATAGATCCCATTTTTGCAAGAAACTTGGGCATTATCAGAAAGCTTGCCTAAAACGTAAAGGATGGTTTGAAAAGAAAGGTAAGCTTAGTGCTTTAGTATGTTTCGAATCTAATTTGGTTGAAGTAACTTATAATTGATTCTGGTTATACCACTCATGTTTCACATACCTTGTAGGGATTCCTTACAACTCAAACCACAAACTTAAATGAAAAATTTGTTTTGAAGGGGAACCGTGTTAAAGCTCCAGTTAAAGCATAGGAACTTATCGTTTGATAATGGACATCATTTAGATTTATTTCAGACACTTTATGTACCTTATGTATCCCATAATTTAGTTTCCTTATCGAAACTTGATTATGTAAATTATACTTTCAAAATTGGGAATGGATGTTTCAGTTTATTTAAAAACAGTTTCCTTATTGGTTATGGTATTCTTTATGATGGCCTATACAAGTTAAATCTTGATAACCTTTTTACTGAAATCCTACTAACCCTACATCATAATGTTGGTACTAAATGTGGTTTAATTAATAAAATTTCAGTTTTCTTGTGGCATAAACGCTTAGGTCATATTTCCAAAGAAAGACTACAAAGACTAGTAAAGAATGAAAATTTACTAGATTTAAACTTTATTAATTTTGGTGTGTGTATGGATTGCATTAAGGGAAAGCAAACCAAACACACAAAGAACGGAGCCACAAGAAGCACATAGCTTCTTGAAATTACACACACTAACATATGTAGGCCTTTTAATGTTCCATCTTTTAGTAAGGAAAGTATTTCATCACATTTATTGATGACTTTTAACGTTATGGATATGTCTATTAATTGCATGAGAATACTCAAGCAACAAATGAATTATAGGTGTTTATTCATGAGGTAGAAAGGCAATTAGATAGAATGATAAAATTTGTCAGATCTGACCGAGGTAGTGAATTTTATAGTAAATATAATGAGTTAGGACAATGCCCGGGTCCTTTTGCCAAACTTCTTGAAAAGCATAGTATATGTGCTCAATACATAATGCCAGGTACATCACAATAAAATGCTATGGCAGAAAGGCATAATCATACATTAATAGATATAGTTAGGAATATGCTAAGTATTTCGTCTTTACCATAATTCATCTTTTTCCTTATCACTATGGATGCATAAATTGAGGTTCTTTGTTTACTTGTTAAATAGGGTTCATAATAAAGTAGTTCCAGAGACTCCTTTTGAATTGTGGACTTAAAGGAACCCTAGTTTAAGGCACCTACATATTTGAGGTTGCCCAGCGGAAGTAAAAATTTATAATCCACATGAAAAGAAATTAGATGCAAGAATAACTAGTAGATTTTTTATTAGTTATCAAGAAAAGTATAAAGGGTATAGATTTTATTGTCCTAATCTTATAACAAGAATTATTGAAAGAAGAAATGCTCGGTTCATTGAGAATGGTGAAACTAATGGGAGTGTTGAAAGCCTACGTAAAGTAGTTATTGAAGAAATAAAAGTTCAAGTTCGCCCACTGACTTCTTCAATAAATGTTACTTCTACAGGTGTAAAATGGTTTGACAATTTACAAGAGCAACAAATAAATGATCAAACACTTCCTAAAGAGCATATAGTTAATGAACCTAATGAACCTACAATTAATGTTCCAATTGTAAAAAAAACACAATAAATAGCAATAAAAAGATCTCAAAGACCTAGAAAACCAATTTCTAATGATTATGTGGTATATCTACAAGAGTTAGAATTTGACTTAGAAAATAAAGATGATCCAATTTCGTTTTCACAAGCCTTTGAAAGTTGGTAAGTGAAAATTATATCGTGTTTTAGGGCATAGTTTGATATGTGTTTAGTCGTTAGTTCAATCATTTAATATATGTTTAGGATATAATTGTGTTAATTTGTTAATTATTTGTCAATTATTTTTTATGGGTTAGTAAAAATTTTTAAGCTTAAATATTATGTTTTAAGGTACCTTGATGTGTTTGCTAATGTTTCAGGATCAATATCGAAGAACGTAATATTTTTAGAGGGAACTTGGGCCATAACATACGTCCACGATCGTGACAGGCATTCCACGATCATGACAGAAGCTCCAGGAATGGCCCACGATTATGGACTGCATGCCACGATCATGACAGAAGGCTCAGATGTGAGTCACGATTGTGGTCTATGTCAGGCAGACTCATAGACGCTTACGAACTTCATATTTCAAAGGATGTTTTTGACCTTTCGAACCTCAGAAAAATCCTAGGGTTGCTCAAAACATAAAAGACTATTTAAAGAACAACAAGTGCAGAAAAAGGGAGCTTTACATTCAGCTACTCTTAGAAACCCTAAAGAGAGAGAAAAAGAAGAGAGAGAAAGAAGAAGAAGAGGAAGAAGGAGGAAAAAGAAGTGGATCCTAACATTGCTGCTCCCCAAATCAAGGGGTATCCCAAAACCGTTGCCTTCCCAATTTATCCAACCTAAGTTCCATTTTCTCTTCATTTCCTTTTTCATTTAAATGTATAAAGTTGGGATGGATTGTATGGAAATGGAGTTCGAGTTGTTGATAATGTTCCAAACTCTCCTTCGGGATTTTACATTGAGTTAATGTTGGTTTAGTTAATTTGTGTTTATTCATTTAGGTGTTGTGATTGATAATGTAGTTGCATGTTTCAGTAACAAATTGAGAGGGTAAGCCAGATAAAAATGATTAGATCAAATTAATGAGTGTTAGGTGATCTAATTGACCATTTAATCAATCTAGTTGGTAATTTCATAGAGAGAAATCCTGTGCAAGACCTAATTGTTTATTAGAGAGCTTTAGAACTAATTAAAATTGTGGGTAATCAAACCTACGATCATCTAGAATCGACACCCTGTAAACATATAAATGGCTAGACTAGCATTAATGATAGGCAAAATCTCCTTTCTTATAACTTGATTAACTCTTTTGATGGATTTCCATTGTTACCTGTGTGATTGGTCAGTTTAGTTCTATTTTGTTGAAATTTCCACTTTACAATTCTTGAATCAGTTTCTTGTATTTACTTTTTGTGTTCACTTGTGTAGTTTTTATCTCTTTTTATTCTTTTCTATGAGCCATAGACCACTTAAGATTAGGCTAGTACACTCCTTGTGGGATCGACCCTTTTATATTACAAAGTATGCCCCATGAGTTTGTAGATTATTAAGGGTTTTATAAATTGTAAAAACCTGTTCAACAAGTTTTTGACATCATTGCTGGGGTGGCATAGATTAGTTTAATTCTTTTAGTCTAAGGCTTTTTCACCATCTTTAGTGAAAAAAGGAAAGAAGTTGGGCATAAAGTAGACGACACGTCAACTTGGATATCACCAGATAACAATGGGGAATCTCAAGAGTTGAACACTAAAAAGAGATAGAAAGATCAATGGTGGAGGAATACATCATAGAGAGCGATGGACCCTTATAGATGTCATGAGGTCACAACTTAATGTCGTTGTCAAAGGATTATGCGACCACTGGTGTAAGCAAATACGTTCGAGATTAGACCTTCATTGCTAAATATATTGACCAACATGCAATTCTACGAGTTAGCAAATGAGGACCCTAATACTCATTTAGCTAATTTCTTAGAAATTTGCAACACCTGATATATTAGGATGTTTGAGGATGCTATTAGAATGAGGCTCTTTCCCTTTACACTTAGGGATCGAGCCAAGGCCTGGTTGAATTCTCTCCACCCATCCAACATCACAACTTGGGAGCAATTTGTGCAAGTTTTTCTAGATAAGTATTTCCTTCTAAACAAGAAAACAAGACTAATAAAGGAAATTATCAATTTCTAGCAAAATGATGGGGAATCTTTATATAAAAAATGGGAGAGGTATAAAGAGTTACAAAGGAGTTGTCCTCATTATAACCTACTCCACCCACAACGAGCACCATAGACGTAGCTATTGGAGGATAATTTATGAGGAAAATAGTTGAAGTAGCACACGATCTATTAGAAGGCATAACATACACTAGTTGTCTTTGGACATCAGAACGAAATAGACAACAATCAACCTTTTAGGACCCAAGAGGAATGATTCATGCAAATTCAATGACAGCATTGCAGGATGAGATCGATAACTTAACCAAGCAATTGAATGGCCTGAAAGTCACCTCTTCCTGTCTAGTCACAGCAATGCAGCATGAATATGAGTCATGTGGACAAGAGAGCTATATTGCAACTGATTGCTTCTTAGAGGAAAACAAAAATGTGGAGGAATTCAACTTTAATGGAGCATAAGTTATTTAGGAAGATAACGATCCTTATTCCAGCACATACCAGTCAGGGTGACATAACCACCCAAATTTTCATTAGTCTAACAATACTAAGATTCAGTTTAGAAATCAAAGGTCATATGGATATTGACAGGATAAATACAATGAGTATGATTCCAAACTGGACAAGATCATAGACAAGCTTGCAAGTATGGATGAGGCCTAGAAGAGTTAGAAGAGAAAATTGACCAAGTAACAAGGACTCATGTCTCTTCTATTCTCAGCCTGGAGGTTCAAATGGAACAACTTGCCAATGTGTTTTCTACAAAAAGTGTGGGAATTCTTTCGAGCAATTCAGAAGTATATCCAAGAGAGCAAGTTAAGGCTAACACATTTAGTAGTATGAAAGAGTTAGGAGAACCAACATATAGATCAACTGAAACCCACTCTGTGGAAGACCAAGAGAAGCAAAACAAGGATGAAGAAAAGAATGAGGAGCCTCCCTATGTTGCTTCTATACCTTACCCACCAAGAATACCATTCATAAGAGTTGATGATGTCAGATCTTCAAAGAAGCATGAGGAAGAAGAACATATGAAAATGGACATAGAGTTTGAAGAAGGTATGAAAGTCTCTATTCGTGAAGCAAAAGAGGACGAAGGAAAGGGAGTGACTAAAGAAGAACAAGAGCAGCTTACCCTTTTACCAAACAAGCTGCTAGACTTAATAGAAGATTTAGGGAGTTTCCTTATTCCCTATTTTATCAATAATTTGTTAGTGAAAAGGACATTACTGAAATTAATTAGTTTTCTCAACTTTATCAATATTGTCCTTATGATCATTTTACAATTTGTAGCTTACTCATAGATTACAAAATTGATGTTGAACGAGAAGGGTGGAAGCAAGCCATGCATAATTGATCCTGGCTGAGTTTCCAAAGATGCAACATTAAGCTAATGACCCTAAATTAGCACGTTTAGTAGTTATATTTAAATTGTTGTGTAGTTAGGTTTATTTTAAATTCTAAAATAAGCTTGTAATGATGGGTAATGGTTGGATTGCTAACTCTCTTATTTTTTTTGAATCAATTATAAGAAAGGGAACCCAACTTGGTGTCAAGCACATTGGGTCTCCATCTCTGACACCATCCCTACCTCAATCACCCTAATGAGTTCGTGTTCTAACCCGTCTCTTTCATTTTTGTTAGTATTTTCTTCTTAAATTTATCTTATATTGTGTTTTATTTCCCCTGGTGTGTTTGTGTACCCATCTTATATGGACAATGTTTTGTTCAAATATGGGGAGGATTGTATGTTTTGCTTTGAGTGTGAATTGTGCATATTGTTATGTTAGTGTATTTAGGTTGGGTAATGTAAATTGTGTGAATGTTCGATGGTTTAGATGAAAGGAAATCAATTTAATTTTAAACATAATCTATTAGGTTGTGAAGAGTCATTAGCTCACAAAATTAGTGATCTGAGTTCTTTGGCTAAAATATGTATCTTTATTAGTGTTAATTTATCACCCTATAAGTTGTCACATTCATTCATAATTTTAGGTCTTTCAACTAAGTAGCTTTGTTAGTATTTTTATGAAAACGAGTAGCTAAAGCAACAAGGTAGGCATTAATTAAAAAAAGAAAAAGAAAAATGTCTATAAATTTTAAATAAATAACTATTCTATAGGCGCCTTTGGGTTATAAATAGAGCTAGTAGCTAGTTGAGAACCTGATGTAGCTGAGTAAATGGATTGACATGCATCACAAATGTGTTTCTTCACGTCAAAAGGCTATAATAATGTTCCAAGCAAGCAACTTACTAAAAAGATAACTTACTCGAGTAACCAAAATGACATTCATTACCAATGTTTTCCTCCATGTAAAAAGACTAGGTCTATATCCACAAAAAGTAACAAAATAAAGATGTTTTTTAATAAAACCTACCGAACTTGTAAGTAGCTTAACTTTTCATGAAAACATACTTAAGAGTACTTACATAGTTGATTGACCAAATAATTATTAATTTGTGTGTAAAATTGAAATGGGTGAACTAACTTGACATATAAGTTTTGATTAATATGTATATTTATTTCAAAGTTCCCAGACGTGATTTTGCATGTTAATAATTTGGAACAACTTGAATGATTATGTTTAGAGTTAACTTTGTTTCATGAACTTAAAGCCATTGTCTCATTATTGCATTATGTACTTTGTAATTTTATGATGTTTGTTGTTTTGTTTGCTTGAGGACAAGAAAATGTTTAAGTGTAGGAATGTGATAAGTCTAAATTTCATCGTGTTTTAGGGCATAGTTTGATATGTGTTTAACCGTTAATTCAATCATTTAGTATATGTTAAGGTTAGAATTGTGTTAATTTGTTAATTATTTGTGTTTAAAATATTTTATGGGTTAGAACAAATTTTTAATCTTAAATATTATATTTTTGAGGTACCTTGATGTGTTTGCTAATGTTTTAGGGCCAATATTGAAGAACGTAGGAGTTTTGGAGGGAACCTGGGCCATAAGCTAGGTGCTATGATCATGACAGAAGCTTCAAAAATGACCCACAATCGTGGCCTGCATACCACGATCATGATAGATGGCTTAGATGTGAGCCACAGTTGTGGCCTGCATCAGGCAGACCCACAGACACCTATGAACTTCTTTTTTTTAGGAACTTTTTAGACATTTTGGACCCCAACAAAAATCTTAGGGTTACCCAAAATATAAAAAACTGTTTCAAGAAAAACAAGTGAAGAAAAAAGGGAGATTTACATTGAGTCACTATTGGAAACCTAAAGAGAGAGAGAAAAAGGAGAGAGAGAGAGAAGAAGAGGAGGAAGAAGAAGGAAAAAGAAGTGGATCCCAACGCCGCTGCTCCCTAAATCAGATGATATCCCGACACCACTTCCTTCCCGAGTTGTGCAACCTAAGTTCCATTTTCTCTTCATTTCCTTTTTCATTTCAATGTATAAAATGGGGATGGATTGTATAGAAATGGAGTTAGTTGTTGATAATGTTCTAAACTCTCCTTTGGGATTTTACTTTTAGTTAATGTTGATTTAGTTATTTTGTGTTTATTAGTTTTGGTATTGTGATTGATTAATGTATTTGCATGTTTCGGTAACAAACCGAAAGGGTGAGCCGGATAATAATTGACCATTTAATCATTCTAGTCATTAATTTCATGAAGAGAGATCTCATGTGAGACTCGATTGTTTATTAGAAAGCTTTAGAACTAATTAGAATTGTGGGTAATTTGTGAATTGAGAGGTTGTAAGTTATATAATTAGATTAGGGTTTACTATTAATGGTTATAACTTGAGAGAGAGCAATTAACGCTATGACCGTCTAGAACCAATATCCTATAAAAACATAAAAGGCTAGATTAGCACTAATGATAGGTAAAATTTCCTCTCTCATAACTTGATTAACTCTCTTGATAGATTTCTATTGTGATCTGTGTGATTGTTTAGTTTAATTATGTTTTATTGAAATTTTCTTTTTACAATTTTTGAATCAATTTCTCGTATTTACTTTCCCTATTCACGTTTACAGATTTTATTTCTTTTTATTCTTTTCTCTGAGCCTTATACGACCTAGGATTAGGCTAGTACCCTCCTCGTGGGATCGACCATTCAATACTACAAAGTACGACCCATGCATTTGCAGATTATTGAGGGTTTTATAAATTGTAAAACTTGCTCAACAAAAGTGTTAATTCTACTAAATGCATTGATGCTATGAAAGAAGAGTTTTCTATGGAGTATAATAAAGTTTGGGATCTATTCAAATTGTCGTAAGGTTGTAAGAGAGTTAGATGTAAGTGGATTTTAAAGACCAAACGTGACTCTTATGGCAATATTGAAAGACATAAAGCTAGACTTGTTGCCAAAGGTTATACTCAGAAAGATGACATTGAATATAAGGGGATTTTTTCACCTGTTTCAAAGAAACACTCCTTTAGAATTATTATGGAACCGGTGACTGATTATGATTTAGAGTTACATCAAATGGATGTGAAAATAGCCTTTCTTAATGATAATTTAGAGGAATACGTGTATATGGATCAACCTAAAGGCTTTTCAATTGAAGGAAAGGAAGACATGGTGTGCAAACATAAGAAATCAATATATGGACTTAAGCAATCCTCCCGACAATGGTATCTTAAGTTTAATGATATTATTACCTCTTTTTGGATTTAACGAAAACATTGATGTATACATATAGAAATTAGTAGGAGTAAGTTCATATTTTTGGTACTTTATGTTGATGATATCTTGTTAGCTACTAATGATCTTGGTTTAATACACAACACCAAGAAATTCCTCTCTGAGAATTTTAAAATGAAAGATTTGGAGATTATGTGCTAGGAATTGAAATATTCTATAACAGGTCACAAGGACTATTAGGCTTATCTCAGAAAGCTTATATTAATAAGGTCTTGGAGAGATTTGGCATGAAAAATTTATGCAAATGTAGTTCCAATTCAAAAGGGAGACAAGTTTTGTTTTAGTCAATGTCCAAAGAATGAATTGGAACATAAGAAAATGACAAATATTCCTTATGCATCAATTATTGGAAGTCTAATGTAAGCTCAAACTTGCACCAGGCCAAACATTAGCTTTGTTATTAATATGCTAGGTAGGTATCAAATTAATCTTGGATTGGATCATTTGAAAGTTGTAAAGAAAATTTTGAGATATCTACAAGGTACTTAAGAACATATGCTCACTTATAGGAGATTTGGTCATCTGGAAGTCATTAGATATTCATATTTAGATTTTGCCGGTTGCATTGATATTAGAAAGTCCATTTTTGGCTACCTTTTCTTATTAGCTAGAGGGGCTATTTTTTGGAAAAGTGTGAAGCAATCAATCATTGTTGTGTCCATTATGGAAGTTAAATTTATAGCATGTTTTGAAGAAACAATTCAACGATTATGCTTGCAGAACTTTATTTCGAGACTTGAAATTGTTGACAGTATTGCTAGGTTGTTAAAAATTTCTTGTGATAATTTTGCAACAGTTTTTTTTTCAAAGAAAACATATGGAACTAAAATACTTTTTTGTTAAAGAAGCAGTTCAGAAAAAAAAACAGTGTCAATTCAACTTATTGGCACTAAATGAAGTGAATCACATGTTAATACAATACTTATAAAAACGATATATGAATGCACGAGAAGGGTGGTTGAATTGTGTATTCCCCTTTTTGAAATTCTTTCAAAACTATTTGTTAGAAATACGATTCTTTTACAGAACTTTTGATAGATCCTCACTGATCAAAACTTTTTGAAAACTTTGTTAAAAATTAAGTAATGAGGAAACTTGAATCTAAAAGAAAGATAGAGTAAGAGTAGTTGACACAGCGGTTTATCCTGGTTCACCCCAAACCGTGGGCTACGTCCAGTCCTCAGAGTTCTTTATGAGATTTCACTATCTCTTCAACTTTTACAAGTATTCTTTGCGAGCCTCTTCAGGTCTCTACAATCAGTATTCTTTTACGCTTAGCCTTTGCAGGCTATCTGTACTACTTTCTCACAGATAAGTGTTTGAACACTTGTTACAGTAAAAGTAGCTCTCGGCTAATTTGCACAGAATGTTTTTACGATCACGTAGATGTAATTCAGCTAATTTTTCAATTGTTTAGCTAACTTTTTTAACTAACTTTGCAATCTTCGACTTCGACTTTTATTTATAGCCTTCGTCTCCAACTGCTTCTTGATTCTTGTTTCTTGAATCATGTTTCTTGAATCTTTAACAGAAACGGTTAATCAGTTGAGTTCTGTAACTAACTCGAACTGACTCTTGCGTCTGCTTTTCAACTCTTCTTCTGCGTCTGTTTTTCTATTCGCGTCTTCATATGTTTTTCTATTCGCATCTTCGTCTGTGTCTTATTGTGCATCTGCGTCTGCGTTGCTTCATCTGTATTGCTTTTCTTTTCTTTTGCTCTTTGTTATACATCAAAATTATATCTACGTAAAGTCATTTTGACTTAACAGTTTAATGGTTATCTTTTAATGTTAGCATATAACCTATTAGCATTGATTGGGTTAAAGAAAAAAGATGTACATTGGATGGACCATCTTCCTTCTTACATCATCAAAAACTGAAATTAACATGATAATATTTTGATTGGACTTTTCATATATCCATCTTGAAACAAATGAGAAGAGTCTCATGTAATGGCTTCTTTATGTTTGATTAAAAAAAGGTGTGATGCATTAGATGCTTCCCCTCTTCTCTCTTATCATGCATAACATAAATTAGGAGTGTCAGAAAAGGGTTCTTGCATTGTTTTGACCAACTCTCTCCTCTCACCTATGCATGGCCGAAACTTGGTATCAGAAGTTCTAAGAAAATACTCCTCTAAAGTGTTTCTTCTCCTTTCCCACCAAAGGATTTTATTAACCAAGTTGACCTAGGAGAACAAGAGCTAAATCAAATTTGTTGAGGATACAACAACAAGGAGAAGATAGATTGATAAAACAAAGGCTTTGGATACAAGAAGAAGGAGAGGATAGTGCAGCAAGAAATTAAAATTGTAGCAAAGGAGTCAGTAATACTCTTCATCTTGTTTATGTCTATTATTATCCTTATACCATATCATGTATAAATTGGCATGATGACTTGGATATATTGCTTCTGCTGCAAATAAGATTTCTAAAAAATTTTTAAATCTACCGGTTCTCCAAATATGCCATGTTTGCTTTTTCTGTTTCAACACTAACAACAAGAAAATTAAAAGATAAGGGTTAGAGAACAGACACCACAATTTTATACTTGTTCACCCTAAACCTTAGGCTATGTCTAGTCCTCAGAGTTTGTCTGAGATTTTACTATACTCTTCAACTTTACAAGTATTTTTTTCTACACTTGTAGAGCCTCTTCAGGTCTCTCTCACAAAATATTCTTTATCTGCTTTCTTAGCCTCTCTAGACTCTAACCTTTCTTTCTCTCTCTAGGAAAGATATTTTTGAGCTTCACGTTATAGATGTATTCGCTCTCTTCTTTCGCACTTTGAATACAGAATTTCTCTAAGTATTATACAATCAAGTTTTCTCTCTTGTAAAAATGTTATTTAGTTTACTACTAGAACTAGTATTTATAGCCTAAGTCTTCAACTATCTTTTGAGAAACTATTTCTTGAATCTTCTAAAAATCATTATTAGTTGAGTCATGTAACTAACTCCAACTAACTAACTGATTGACGTTCTATAATATCTTCCTTTTGTATCGTCTGGTATAATACATCCTTTATTAACAAGCTTCATCTGTTATCGCGCTTCGTCTTTTATCACGCTTCATCTGGTATCTCGCTTCGTCTAGTGTTGTGTTTTGTCTAGTGTTGTACTTCATTTGGTGTTGAGCTTCGTTTGCTGTTCATATATCGTCTGTTATAGATATATCGTCTGTTGTTGACTATGCATCTTTTAGGTTTGACTAAGTGTTACTTACATTTTTCTGCACACTTATCAAACTTATCAAAACAATTCATACATTTCTAAAATTATTATTATTTTATTATCATAAAAATTAATAAAAATAAATTCTTCTTGGCTTAATAAATAATTTGGAACAACTTGAATGATTATGTTTAGAGTTAAATTATTTCATGAAGTTGAAGTCATTGCCTCATTTGTTGTGATGTTTTTTTTGTGCATTGTGTTGTTTATTGTTTTGTTTGCTTGTGGACAAGCAAATATTTAAGTGAGGGGGTGTTGATAGGTATGAAATGCATCATATTTTAAGGTATAGTTTGATATATGTTTAGTCATTTATTCGATTGTTTATTATGTGTTTAGGTTATAATTGTGTTAGTTTGTTAATTATTTGTGTTTTTAAGTATTTTATAGGTTAGTACAAGCTTTTAAGCTTAAATATTATGTTTATGAGTTATCTTGATGTGTTTGTTAGTATTTTAGGGTCAATATCGAAGAACGAAGGAGTTTCGAAAGACATTCTGGCTAACACAACAGCCCACAATTGTGGCCTGATAGTGCATGATTGTGACAAAAAGGCTTGAAATTGGCCATGATTATGGCCTGCGTCGAGCAGGCACGCAACCACTCCTAAACTTGAAAAAATGTAGTTCAACCCTAAACATAAAAGAAAATAAATAAAACAAGTAGAACAGAAGGGGGAACTTTTGATCAACCACCACAATGAAACCCTAAAGGAGAGAACTTTGAGAGATCGAGAAAGAGAAGAAGGAAGAGAGAAGAGGAAGACGATGCAGACTGAGCATGCTTCCTGGAATAAGAAGCTTTCTGAAGTCACAGCCTCCTATCATCCATTTGATTTATATTTATTATGCATTTCAATTTTATTTGATTATAGAATTGGGATATATAGTTTGATGATAGAATTGAATTATTGATTGATGTTCTATACTCACCTTTTTAATATTATTTTTGATTTAATTAACTTGATTGTTTTATGTGTTTATTTAATTAAATGTCATTTAATTCTGCACTTCATATCTCGATAATAAACTGAGAGGGTAAATCGAGAAAAAATAATTGAATTAGTATAATGAGAGTTAGGTAATTCAATAGATTCATAATTAAATCAGGTGAATCTTGTGTAGAGAGATCATGTATAGGTTTACTATTGTTTATTAAATAACTTAAGAACTGATTAGGTTTTGGATAGGTTGTTAATTGAGAGATTACAACTTTCCATAATTTGATTAGGGTTTATACTTTAGGGTTCAATTATAACTCGATAGAGAGTAATTGACCTTAGGATCATCTACAATTATTAATTCGATAAATCATAATCGGTCAGGTTCGCATTAAAGATAGATAATTTTCCCTTTCTCTCTTTTGGTTAACGCTCTAGGATGAATTCTAGGGTGTGCTATCATCGTTCAAGAAATCAATCAATTTCAATTATTTATTATTCATTTTAATATGAAATTATTAATCATTATTCGTTGATTGTTTTTGTTAAGTGTTAATTGTGAATTATTGTTTTATTATTTGATTAAGTTGTTTGATTTATTTAGTTATTGTATTTAAATTCATTTTTTGTTAAATTTTTATTTAATAATTTTCGAACTTAGATTCTAGGATTATATTAACCCTTTTCATGAGATCGACATCTTAGGTACTACACAAACGACCCGCATGCTTTGGAATATCGAGGTTAAATATTAAAACTTAATCATATCGGAAAATCGCAATCAGAATTCATTTAGAGTCATATTATTCAATTGTTACTTGCTCAATATGGTAGATATGATTGGTAGTTTGTATTGCATCGGTTCATTAACAAATCAAAGAAAGGAGCTCCAAATGCTACTTTTTTCACAACTTCCATCTCTATGTCCATATATAGCATTAGGAAAGAACAAAATAGTCACATATTCACTGACACAAAGGAATAGAAATATCAACTAACTGATATAATTATCAACTTGATACAAAGCATTTTTGCCAAAAATGCATATAGGTACCATTATATGGACGTGAAGAGTAGATGGTAACTTTACTTTTCTGATGCTTTTCCATTCGAACAGATAGATTTCAGTTATATAAATTTTGTTATATCATTGAAAGTATGTCCCTCTTTAAATTATAGCAGTAATTGGATTTAAGTTAGTTTAGAATTCTTCGTTGATATTATATATAGCCATACAATATTTCATTTTATATATAAGAGAGGAAAGAGTAAAATATTTACAGTATCTTATTTTTTTCAACAAAGCGGTATTAGAGCTAACTATGATAATAAAAGGAGTCTCTATGTCTTTTTCTTATATGTAACTTAAAAACACTACTTTAAACATTAGGCATTTACGATAAAGGCCATTATTGATTAGCAAGGCATATGGGAGGTAGTCAACTAAAGTTAAGTGTAGCATCAAAATGAGAAAATCTTGACTCAAGCCAAAAAAAGAAGTCTTGGAGAAAAAAAGGAAGAAAAACCATAGTGCACTTATTATCATACATATAGGTTTAAACAAAAATTTTTAAAAAAATGCTAATGAAAGCATATTAAAGAAGGCATTGGAAACTTTCCAAATTTTAATGATGGGAGATAACAAGGTGAAGAAGGTGTGACTTCAAACTCTAAAGGTTGAGTTTGAGACACTCTTAATAAAAAAGGATGAATTTATTTAGAGAACTTTATAAGAGTCCTAAAACTAATGAATCAAATAAAGAGGCTTATTGAAAATGTACATGATATTCAAGTTATGGAGAAGGTCTTATAATCTCTTAACTCAAAATTTAATTATAAGGTTATGGCTATTGAAGAATGTAAATATGTGAGCAATATGTCCATAGATGAGCTAAGTTAATATTTACTAGCTTTTGAAGAAAGGATGGATTGCAACAAGAAAGATGTACTAGTAGAGTAAGCCTTATTGGAAAAGTTATTACTAGAGTCCAAAAATAATTATACAGAGCAAAGTAGAAAAAGATTTATATATGAGAGTAGATGTGGTTACCAATAAGGTCATGGACATGTATGGAGCCAAGGGAAAGGAAGAGGTAAACAAGAACCTTTTAGTGAAAATCAACCTTAATATTTCAACATATTTAAGGAACATGAAGAGGTAGAGGAAAATGTAATTTTGGCAAAAATTATACAAGAAAAAATGAGAAACCCTAAATTGAATGTTATTTATATGACAAACATAAAAATGAGAGAACCTAAGTTGAATACTATACATGTGGCAAGCATGGACATTATTCTTAGTAGTGTTTTTGAAGATGGAAGATGAAATAAAGTTTATAGAATCCAATAAAGATGCAACATAGGAAACTTTACTAGTTATGGTATAAAAGGAACTAAAAGGAGAAGAGAGCACAAAATACCTTGATAATGTAGCTATCAATCAGAGAATAGGTGGTAAAAGAAAATTTATTGAGAACAGATAGTGAATTATTATGGAATATACTTTTTGGTGATAATAAAATAGTGGAGATCAAAGGAAAAGATCCAATTTTTGTTTAACACCAAATTAGGTGGCAATATGCTTTTCTCTAATGTTTATACCAAAACTAAAGAATAATATTTTAAACATTAAAGTTAAAGAATGGTTATCAAACTCATATAGAGGGTCATACTTTTTGGCTTCGATATCGTGATGCTAATCACATTGTTAAAGCAATTATAATTAGAAACATGATTTTTTGTTGAATTCACAAACTGCAAAAAACCATGTGATTGATGACTAATGTCAATGATCTTTCAAAGATATAGAATATAAGGTATGGACATTTGAATTTAAATGCACTAAAAGTTTTGAGAGAGAAGAAAATGGCAGAGACATTTAAAGTATACATCATTATGAAAGAAATTTGTGAGGTATGCTTGATTAGAAACAATTCAAGGAAAAGCTTTCTAAATTAATCAATTTCAAGAACTACCAAGCCACTTCACTCTAACTTTCCAATAGAGATGTTTATGGTCCCACAATCCTCTTTCATTAGGCAAAAGTTGTTACCTTATTACCTTATTGATGAGTATAATAAAAATAAATAGATGAAATTTTTGTGCAAATGTGAAGATTTTGATGCATTTAAAAAGTTAAACGCTTTTAATGAGAAAAAAGTCATTTTAAGATTAAAGCTTTAAGAGACCATATATATGGAGAATTTATTTCTAATGAATTCAGTACCTTTTATGAGCTACATAGGCATTGTCATCCTCTTACAACTTTGAATCTCCCCAACAAAATAAAGTAGTTAAAAGAAAGAATTGAAAAATCTTAAATATAGTGAGAAATATATTAGAAAGCAAGATGATGCCTAAAGAGTTTTAAGTTGAAGCAGTTGCATGTGAATTTCATCTTTCAAATTGTAGTTCTGCAAAGAGCTTAAAAGATGTCATTCCCCAAGAAGCATTGAGTGGAGTGAAGCCTTTCAGCTTCACATTTGAAGCTATTTAACTCTATTATGTATGTTCATACTTCAAAAGAAAAAAGGTTAAAAATTAATGATCAAACTAGAAAACAATGAACAAAGTGAAGTCTTACATGAAGCATTTGGGCCTATTTCGTATGTTCATGTTTTGGAGTAAGAAAAGACCAAACTTGAAGTAAAAAGTTTATTTTTGTTTGATATAACAAGAACCTAAAAAGAAGAAAGTTGTTCAATCTAAGCAATGGGAAGCTTGTTATTAGTAGAGATACCGAATTTGATGAAGAAGCATCTTACAAATAGAGGTCCAAATAGAGGGATCTTATAATGATTTTCCATATTTTGAAGATAAAGAAAAAAAAGGAGGTTGTTTAAGAAGTTGGAAATAATTTTTCTCCATCAATCTTACTAACCCATCATCTCAATTGTCATCATCATCATCTTTACTAACAAGCATGAGACCATAAGGATATCAAAGAATTTAAAAATTTTATAAATAATAACAACTTGTTTTTTCTATTGCAATATATTAAGCCTTTAAATTTTGAAGATACTAGCAAGAATAAGAAGTGGATTCATACAATGAATAAAGAAATGCAAGTCATCAAAAAGAATGATATAAAATAACTTATTTCTCTTCTAAGAAGTCATCATGCTATCAAAGTCAAATGAGTGTACAAAACAAACAAAAAAAATATCAAAAATGAAGTAGAGAGATGCAAGGTAAGGCCTATTGTCAAAGGATACAAGCAAAAGTAAGGCACTGACAATGAAGAGGTATTCACTTGTTTAGTTGACCTAGAAACTATTTGTTTATTAGTATGCCTTGTTACCTAAAATCATTGGAAAATTCATCAATTAGATATCAAGTCTAATTTTCTCAATGATTATTTAGAGGAAGAAGTTCACATTAAATGGAAAGAAGATAAAGTGTTAAAGTTAAAGAAGGCATCATATGGACTTAAGTAAATGTCAAAAGCTTGGAATAATTGTTGGAACTGAAACCCAACCGCTTAAACTAAACCATAACACTTATAACGCGTGCAGAAACGAAAGGACGGACGGAAACAAAAGTGAAAGTCAAAGTGGGCGAAAACCAACGAAATCACATCGGATCAAAAGCGAAGGAATCGAAAGCAAATCGACTGGATCAGAATCAAAGAAAACCAAACTGTTCAATCAAACTGAAAGTCAAATTTTTGACATATGAAAATGTGTACTTTAAAGAAACGTCGCGTTGGAAACCATAAAGACACTTGATCTAAACCAATCCAATTCGGTATAAATTTTTTGTTTCATTCTTTAATCAAAACAAATTCAATTTTTAAAAGGGTATTCATCAACCCCACAACCTCAATTCATTTAATGCTTCATATCAATCATATTTCATCAATTTAAAATATCTTCTTTTTCTTTTTCATGTAAAATCTCACATATGATTTATACACAAATAAGCCACAAGCAAAGAGCACTTCAATATTTCCAATCCATCAACACAATCATCGAACCTCTTGTCCGAAATCCCAATACAATCAAACACATTCATACCCATAGAACTTCAATAATTCTCAATCATCAAAATCTTCGAACCTCCTGTCCGGAATCCAAACGCAATTAATCACATTCATATAGTACTTCAATATCCAAGGCATATTCACATTTCGATCCTATATACAAATCCATAATTCATTTACATCATGAAATACATGCATACAAAATCTTAAAGGCATTCCAAGCCATAATACAACAACAATATCAAAATCCAAGTACAAAAGATACTAAAAATCTCCACAATACTTAACATAAGCCTAAGCTCTTATTTTTACAATAATCCAACTTAAACAAAAAAAAATACAATCACAAACATAACGAACGAATGTCTTGTCTTTCTTTCATCCAATCTCCTTCTTGATTACCTAGAGATGGGGATGAAAGGAGGAGTTGAGCTTTACAGCTCGTGGATAACATGTTTATAATCGAAAAATAAGCAAAAATCATTTTTTTCAAAACTTTTTCCATTTTATAGCAATTTCACAGTGGGCATTTATCAAATACTCATTTCTAAAAAAATCTCAACTTTTTAAAACATTCATGAATAGTTTAAATCATGTATGCAACATAAACAAAACAAAGGCACATAAACACATCAGAAATTGGTTTGGGTCAGTCCAGAAAATAAAACGTACTACACATTCCAGCATAGCGGTCCTATGTAGCCTTGAACAAAACGTACTACACCTTCCCGCATAGCGATCCAGTATAGCCGTGAACTTATGGGAGTCCTTAACGGAGCTCCAATGCCACCAGCGGGTAGGCAGGCGAAGCCTTTGACAAGTGCACTTGACAACTTATGGGACTTAACTAAACCTACATAACAGACATTTCACACTTGAAAACAGATTTGCCAGAAGGCTTATTTCCAAAACTGAGTTTTCATATCATGTCATATCAAACAAATTTTCATTCATAATTTCCACAATTTCAAATTCACCAATCAATCAAATTCACATAACAATTCTTCGATCATTCAAAACCAAAGGATTCTCAAACATCAAAATCAAAGAGTGCAACAATTTAGCAACATTATCAAATCATTCAAACACAATGAATTCAACAATTATTGCAATTTCTTAAATCATTCCAAATAATGAATTTACAATTGTAACAATTTCTAAAATCTTTCCAAAAACAATGAATTTGATCATTCGAAAAAAATAATTTAAAAAATTTTGCTTTCTTGATTTTTCGAAAACACATAATTAGCTTATAATTCAAATTATAAACATGGTACCCACCTCATTTCCATGCTTGAAACTTGATCAAAGCCTCTCTTTTTCCATTGCCTCACTTAAATTCCCTAACTCATGACAAAATTCCTAATTAATAAACATCCAAAATTGAACATCATATAGGGCATAATCACCAAAATTAACTTCAGAAAACTCAAACCCATAATATTTGCAAACTATCTAAACTAAAATCTCTTCAAAAATTTAAAGATCAAGATCTACCCTTATCTTACATATTCTCCAAATTCGAAATTTCTTGGCTTGAAAGAAAGCTCTCACGCTTCTCTTTCTTTTTCCCTTTTAAATCTATGTCAAAATCTCACTTGAAGCTTACCAAAAATCAAACCCTAAGTTCTTTCTTCTTCCCCCTTTCTCTTCTCCACCGAAGTCTTTCCTCTCTTCTCTCTTCTCTCTTCTTTCTTTTCTTCCTTTCTTTCCTTCAATTTCGTGCTTCACTTGATTTCATACAAAGCCCACACTTCAAATTGACAAAAATGTCATTAATGAGTGAGAAAGGACCCATTTGCCCTTCCTTATAAGCTTCGAAACTTAAAACCTTAAGTGTTCTTCCCAAAATGCCCTCATACATAGCTTACCACTTTGATTCAATTTAATCCATGTCATATTATCTTACTCAATTTAACATACTAATTACTCACATTAACATGTTAATTAAATCCTCAAAAACATAAAATATAACATTGTCTCAAATAAAATTAAATCGTTATTAGCTTAGGAGATTTTCTAATCATCAAATTTGAAGGAATTTGCTAAAACTTCCTTCTATAGTAATGTTCCTCATTGTGTCAATTTCATAATGAAACCAAAATTATTTAATTTGGTTTAATAGTCCAAAAGTTATACTCCAAACATTTTCAGACTATTCTTATGCTAAAATATTTTCCTGCGATTTACTTCCATCAAAAAATTGATATTCTTGGAGACTAAATTGTGTTAAGTCAGAATGACTTTACATAGAAATAGTTTTGATGTATAACAAAAAGAGATCATATACAAGAATAACAAA
>JANTPM010000007.1:20896643-20907375 GCA_025434745.1 Erythroxylum divaricatum
AATCCATATATACACTGACTATGAAATGGTTCGTCTACAATTAGTGGTACACCATATTATTTCTATTTTTTATAACACTTTTCCTTTTCTTTCGGGTATTTTTGTGATGAAGAAGAAAATTTGTAACGTTTGGAAGGCAAATGCATGTGAAACCAACAACGGTTACTGTAATTGTAAATGTAAATGTAAACAGACAAACAAAGAGAGCGTGGCAATCGCCGGCCTTCTCTTGTCTGCTACCCCTCAACTCCTTCCTCCTCTCTGCTCAGTACCATTTTCATCATTTACCCTTTTTTTTTTCTTTTCTTTCTTATTTTTCCGACTCTTATCTGTCCACAATTTCTAGTATGTCATCTTTCTTAGTGCTCTTGTTATCTTCTTCTTCTTCCTTAAGTATTTGGTTTTTACCATAAATTTGGAGGCTTCAAGCCTTTCTGAGCAACCCCATACGCTTTCCTATTTCGGGCTTTTCCAAGGTAGTTACAGTTACATGGTTTTAAAGCCGTCATTTTCTTGTTTCTATAACTCATAACTTACCTCATCGGCCTCCCGCCAAGTTTTTTTTATTTCCCGGCGAACGGCAGACTGGGGCTACGAGACATATGGCAGCTGTTTTCTGGGTTCTTTTTGTTTCCTTGGTTTCATCAATATTCTCACAACCCTTCACTACCACCACCGACACGTCGGCTCTTCTCCGTTTCAAAAGCTCTGTTTTTAGCGACCCTCTCAATTTGCTCTCTTCCTGGAGCTCTGCTTCCGATTGCTGCACTTGGTATGGCGTCACTTGCGATGAGTTTTCCGGCAGAGTCATTGCCTTGAACATTACTGGCAGCATCGCCTCACTTCTCGCAGGAGCACTACCGGATTCTATTGGAAACCTGACAGAGCTTCGAAGTTTGATACTTTCTCACAACGCCCTCTCTGGTGAGATCCCAGCAAGCATTGGGAATCTTCGGTTCTTGGAGGTTTTAGAGTTTCAAGGAAACAATTTCTCTGGGATTATTCCCGCTCGGTTAGGCACTCTTCAATCTCTTCAAGTCCTCAACTTTTCGTTTAATTCGCTAAGTGGTGAAATTCCCGGTGACCTGATTGGTTCTGGCAATCTGAGAGTGATTGATTTGTCAAATAACAAGCTCATTGGAGATATCAGAATCAATGGTTCAAGGGAATGCTTGGGATTGAAACACTTGAAACTGTCTAATAACCTTCTGGAGAATAACATTCCAAAGCAGATTGGCAATTGTAAAAATTTGAGAACTCTGCTGCTTGATGGAAACAATCTAGGAGGTCAGATACCGGTTGAGATTGGTCAACTTCCAGAGCTTCGTGTCTTAGATGTTTCCACAAACAGTCTAAATGATAAGATCCCCAAAGAGTTAGCCAATTGTCGAAAACTAGCTGTTGCTATATTGACTAATCTCAGTAACTTTGTTGGTTTTGGGGATAAACCCGTGATAGAGTTCAATGCTTTTGGTGAAAGCATTCCTTATGAGCTGTTGACACTTCCAAGTCTGCAGATTTTGTGGGCACCAAGAGCAAATCTTCATGGAGAGTTGCCTCGCAACTGGAGTAATTCATGCTCACTGAGAGTTCTTCACTTGGGGCAAAATTCTTTAACAGGTATTGTGCCTGAAGGTTTGGGAGTTTGCAAGAACCTTACTTTCTTGGATTTGAGTTACAACCGTCTAGTTGGCTACCTTCCTGAGCGGCTGCAGGTTCCTTGTATGATCTACTTTAATGTTAGTCAAAACAGTATCTCTGGTAGTCTTCCAAGTTTTCCTAACGGCAATTGTGATGTTAACTTGGTCAGCTGTAGTGGAGATCCCAAATTTCTAGATCTGGAGGACATGCAGACTGCATACTCCAACATTCCTGTTTGGGGTATCCAAATGGAGAATCTTTTGGGGTCCATTAATGATGAAGGTTTCCCTATTGTTCACGATTTTAGTTGGAATCAGTTCAATGGTAATTTGCCATTGTTTTCATTTGGAGAGGAATTATTGAAAACCAAGACTAAATGTTCATACAAATTGTATTTGAACAGTAACGCGTTCAATGGGTCTTTCCCCGGGAGACTTGTTACTAGTTGTAATAATCTCCTTAGCATATCTGTCAATGTGAGCGCCAACCATCTATCCGGTGAGCTTAAGGAGCTGTTGCTTTTCAGTTGCCGGCAAATGAGAGAGTTTGAAGCAGCGTATAATCAGATTAGTGGGTCACTAACCCATGATCTTGGGAACTTAAAGATGCTTGAATACATTGACCTGAGAGGGAACAAACTCTCTGGTTATCTACCCAGTCAGTTGGGAAGTTTGCAGTCTCTGCAAGTATTTCTTCTTGGAGGCAACAACTTGACGGGGGAAATACCATCTCAATTTGGTCAGTTGACTTCCCTCATGGTTCTGGATCTTTCACATAACAATGTAACTGGAAAGATTCCTATAAGTTTGGTGAATGCTAAAAGTCTTGAAATACTGCTGCTCAACAACAATAAGCTTTCGGGTGAGATTCCCTGGCATTTCTCAGACCTTCCCAACCTTACTTTACTGGACGTTTCTTTCAATAATCTCTCTGGTCCTGTACCGCATGTTCCAAGTTTGGCAGATTGTGATAGGCTCAAAGGTAATACTTACATGGACTTGTGCCCTGAAAAAGCTTCATCATCTGAGCTTCCACTGTCGGGTACTGGTGCAAATTTGCGGAATCCTAAGAAAAAGAAAATATATATTATTGCAGCAATTATTTCATCCACTCTCTTAGTTTTCTTATTAGCGGTGGTAGTTTTGATCTTGGTCTGTTGGAAGAGAAGATTCTGTAAAGATTCAAACTTGAAAGAGAAAATAGTAGTGACTTTTGCAGATGCCCATGCTGAACTTACTTATGACAATGTTGTAAGAGCAACAGGGAACTTCAGCCTTCGGTACCTGATTGGTACTGGTGGCTTTGGGTCCACTTACAAAGCAGAACTATCTCCAGGTTACGTTGTAGCTGTGAAGAGGCTATCCATAGGCAGAATTCAAGGCACTCAACAGTTTGATGCAGAGATTAGAACATTAGGCAGAATTCGGCATAAGAACCTCGTTACACTGATTGGTTACTATGTGGGAGAGGCCGAGATGTTCCTAGTATACAATTATCTTTCTGGTGGAAACCTTGAAACCTTCATTCATGACAATTCGGGGAAAAATGTACAGTGGTCAGTCATCTACAAGATAGCTCTTGACATTGCACAGGCACTTGCTTACCTCCATTACTCATGTGTTCCCCGTGTACTTCATCGAGATATCAAGCCCAGCAACATCTTGTTGGATCAAGAGCTCAATGCCTACCTATCAGACTTTGGTTTGGCCAGACTTTTAGCAGTTTCTCAGACCCATCTTACAACCGATGTCGCAGGCACATTTGGGTATGTTGCACCTGAATATGCAACCACTTGTAGGGTGTCTGACAAATCAGATGTTTATAGCTTTGGAATAGTGCTGTTAGAGCTCTTGTCAGGCAAGAGGTCCCTTGATCCATCATTTTCTGAGTATGGGAATGGCTTCAATATCGTTGCTTGGGCTAAGATGATGATCAAGGAGGGGCGTTCTAGTGAGCTTTTCTCTTCAGAATTATGGGAACCAGGGCCTAAAGAGAAATTGCTAGGGCTGTTGAAGCTTGCTTCGACCTGCACGGTAGAATCATTATCTGTGCGGCCATCCATGAAGCAAATCGTGGAAAAATTGAAACAATTGAAAACTTGACAGTTTTGCATACTTCTAACATAGGGTGTTGGTGTGAAGGTGACGCCAATTACACCACAAATATTCCAAAACCTTGAGGTGAGATCAATTAAATGGGAAAATTCCTTTTAGAATTGTGTTAGATTAAGGTATTATATACAAACTCATTTTGCATGCTAGAGCATTAACTTCTTCATTTCCTGCCAATCATGCTCTGTATTTAGCCGGCTGCCAAGTCTTTTAAAATGCCTCACCTTCAAAACATTATTATGGAGCTGAAACTAGTACAACTTTTACAGCAGTTTGGATTGTTTCCCCAGCTCACAATTCGTATCTGCATAGGGTGTTCGAGGCATTACTGCTACATTTCTCACAGTATTCTTAAATTTCCGTTTTCTTCTTCTATCTCTTTGCAGAATTGATTCACAAGCTTTACGAGTATTAAAGCATAAGAAGTAGAATGCTAACGGATGGCTTATTGGACTTCTACTACATACTAAGATCTTGGGCAAAGCAAGTCAAACTAATACCTATCCTTTTCTTGCGATTGTAAAGTTCATTGGGACACATTTGACTCATCTTTTACTGGTTTTGTACAGAATTACATGGAGGAACCATATGTGACAAATAATATCACAGGATTATTTATTGTAGTGGAATGTGTCCTCAGTACCTGGATTCAGCACGTATTCTGAACCAAATAGGTTCAAAATCAATTCTATATTCTGTATTTTCATGACTTGGTGGACATTGTTTGTGGCATCTGAAAAACAAACTAAAGCAGGTTAAAAAAATGGGCATTTATTGTCTCTCTTTCAGGAAATGTTATGGCAATTATTCAACACGACTGCTTTACCATACGCCGAAAAGAGCAAGTTAATCGATGAGAAAAAGCCTCAATTTCTTTTATCTTAAAAGGGAATCTGTCTCCGTTAGCTGGGGAGAACAAAAGGGTATATCATATTGATGAGGAGGCACTGCAAAGAACTGTGGGATTAGGCCGTAAAATCAAGTACTAACACCTTGCTTTGCCTTTAGGATAAGCTCTTCAGTTGTGGTGCAAATGATGTCATTAGCCCGTTTTAGCCCAACGGAGTAGAGCCGTCCAAGGGTATCCTGTATTGTATGTATTCAATGAAATTGTCTAAAAGTACTACCAACAGTCGACACAACAACTCTAAATTGCACAATGCATCATCCACGTCGAAATTGTAGCTCTCGTCCCACTCTACATTAGCTAGCTCCTCACAACGCAAGCCCATATTCTACACCCATACTATGTTTACTGTTACAAAGACTTGGCAAAAAACCCCAAATCACACACAAAATGAGCCAAAGTCTAAATATAGTAGTTGAACTCTCGTAATTTAACTCAATCTTACCAAATCCCTCGTATTTAAGTGTTTTCCATAAAGATAAGCAAACCCACAAAATTTACCAAGCCAACAAAATATAATGGACAGTAATAAGAAGAGAAAGAGGCACAAAGCTTTTAATTAAAATTGTCAAACCTTTATATTACTCACAATTGATACAAAGGAAACAAAGCTCCAACTCTCTCTAATTGAATAAAGCCTTTGCTCAAATGAGCTATTTATAGGCTTTTGGAGACTTGTTGGGCAATAATGTAAGAAAGTGGTCTCAAGGCCACTAAATCACTAACTTAGTTGGTGATGACATCTTCGATCACTTTAAGCAGTACTTTAGTGGGTGGTTTACATAACTTACTACTATCCCCCTTTTAAGTTAAAGAAACATGTGCAAAATGCTTACAAGACACTTCATCCACAATTTTTGTCATGTCCTCTCATCTTTTTGATGATTCATCTTACTAACTTTGTCACATCACTCATGATCTTCATCCAAAGGTAAAATTTAGTCAAGTTTTGAGCCAATCGCACATGATCCAACCAATGCGCACCCATGGTCTAATCTGTTCATCCATGGTCCATCATTTGAGCATAATTTCGTCCTTAGTCCGACCAAAGACATCTTACGAAAGTAGCCAAGCCCAACAAAGCTAATCGTAGATCAAACCATGATAGATGTTCGCCAAGGCTCACCAATGGCTAGCAAAAAGGATCCTACAATGTTAAGAGGCTAACAAACTACCCCACTGAATGAACCCAATGCCCTCGTCAGAATAAAATGAAGGTATTCATTTACCTGGCATTTTAACTGTCATAAGATAGTGTCTTTCTTCCAAGTAGCCTCCGAGATTGGTTTATTTTTCTACTGAATCAGGAACTCCATCCTTCTATTCTTTTTGTGTCGCCCCAATATTCAATGATGCAAAACCTTCTCAAATTGATCAGCGAATTGTTTCCTTACAACCAGTAAAGCTTTCTTTACTTGACTTCTTTTAACATTTGTTAAATCCTCATAATATGGTTTAAGAAAACTTACATGAAAAATAAGATGTACCTTTAAATACCTGGGTAACTTAAGTCGATACGTTACATTTCCCACCTTTCCAAGAATCTTGAATGACCCATTATAGTTTGACACCAACATTCGATTCACCTGCTTACTACTAATCTTTTTCCAAATTTTGAAGTTAGTTTGAGAAGTATCTTATCCCCAATGTCAAAGTCAAGTGGTCATCTGTTTTTATCCGCATATTTCTTCATCCATTTAGAAACTTTACGAAGACTATCCTTTGCTTCATCCAACAATTCTTTTTTTTCCTTTGCAAATCTGTAAGCATCTAGACACTTTCCTCCCGACATTTGTTAGGCTATCTTGAGAGGGGTAAGTGGTTGTTGTTTAAGAATGATTTCAAAAAAACTTTTCTCTATCGCTGAGGATCTGTGCAAGTTATGACAAAACTATGCAGTATCAAGTAAACTTAGCCAATTTCATTAGCTTGCACTTACATAATGCATTAAGTATTCCTCCAATAATTCATTGACCCTTTTTATTTGACTATCTGTTTGTGGGTAATTTGTTGTTGATAATTTCAATTCACACCCCATCATTTTGAAAAGAGACATCCAAAATATATTAAATTCGGAGTCTTAAACACTTACAATGTTTGTTAGAACCCTAAAGTGTGACCACATTTTTTGTAGAAAAGTTCCATAGTAACATCTCAGGGACACATAGTTGGAAATGGCACAAACACCACATATTTGAAGAACATATCAACCACTACTATAATTGAAGCCATCTTGTCCACCTTTGGGAACCTACCAATAAAGTCCATCAAAATTGACATTTATGGTTTTTCGAAATAGGCAAGGGTTGCAACAAAATTGCATTTTTTTTCTTTTAGGTTTATCCAAATGACAAACAAGGCAAGTTTTGACATATAACTAAATGTCATTCTCCATATTTGGCTAATAGTAAGCTCAGAAAAGGTGCACAAACATCTGTTGGATTCTGGGTGACCAACCCACTGTGAATCATACATCTCCTTGATTAACTATTTCTATAAGGCAAAAAAACTTGGCATGTACAATTATTTGTTCTTTCCTATTAGCAACCCTTCTTCATCAAGCCAAAATCTTCACATAACACTATCCTTTACTTTCTTCACAATTTAGCTGTATGTGTTATTAAGTGGAGTTGTTAGTTTAATTTGCTCCAATAAATCCGATTCCACTCTAGTGATAGCATACATGGCTGCAAAGACTTCTTTTTGACTAATGCATCCGCCACATCATTGGATCTGCTCGGTTTATGTTCCTATATAAATCCCTATTTGGTAAAAAAAATTCTTGCCACCAGGCTTGTCTTGCAAATAATTTCTTTTGGGTCCTAAAAAAGGTGTTAACTACATTATCCGTATGAACAACAAATCTAGTACCAAATAAATAAATCCGCCAAGCTTTAAGGCAATGTACTATTGCTAGCATTGCCTTGTCATGTGTCGAGTATCATTGCTCGACACCATAAAGCTTACGACTTTCAAATACAACTGCATATCTTTGTACTAATACTTCGCTAATAGATTTGTCCGAAGCAACTGTGTGCCCCTTAAAAGGGAGATCAAATTTAGGTAACTTCAACACAGGTTTTGTTGAAATGGTAGCCTTCAACTTTTCAAAGGTTTATTCGCATGTTTCTGACTAGCATCACTCTTGTTTCTTCTTTAATAAGTCCATCAAAGGTGTGCTTCTTTAAATATCCCACAATAAATCGGCAATAGTTGTTCACTAAGATAGGAAAGCTCTTAAGTTCTTTCAATTTTTTAGGAACCTGCTAATCAACAATTGCTTATACCTTTTTTTAGATCCATTTGCATTTGGACTTTGCTCACCAAATGTCGCAAAAACTTTATTTTTGATTGTGCAAATTCACACTTCTCCATCTTTATGAAAAGTTAATATTGTAGCAATCATTCAAACACCTTCCTTACGTGTTGTATATGCTCTTCCATGTTAATTTTGTAGATCACAGTATTGTCTAAATAGACCACCACATAATTGTCCAAAAATTCATACAGCATGTCATTCATCAAATTGTAAAAAGTAGCAAAGACATTATTCAAACCAAATAGCATGACCAAAAATTCAAACGAATTTTATCAAGTTACATGTGTCGTCTTTTACTCGTCACTATTGACAACCTGCACTTACTAATACCCACTATAAAAGTCTAGCTTTGTAAAAATCATAGCCCTCAATAATTTGTTTGTCAATTCTTAAACTAAAGGAGCAAGATATTTGGTTTTGATAGTTACCTTATTCAAAGTTCATAGTTACCTTCGTAAAAGTCACAGCCCTCAATAATCATACGCAAGGCTATATCTTGCATCGTTTGGAAGAAAATTGGAATTCCCTAGGGTTGGATTTATTCTGCTTCTTACAAGTCGCCAAGCTGCTTCCTTAGTTCCACCAACTCTAATGGTGACATTCGATCACGGGCACGGGTGGGAGGTATTTCACTTGACACTAACTCAATCTTCTGATCAACTTTGTGATTAGGAGGGAAAATATTTAATAACTTTTTAGGCATCACATCCTTAAATTCCCTCAACACTTTTTTAACTACATCCGAGACTTCTATCATATGATCTTTTGTAATTTCCCATATGGCTGCAAGGTAAGTCTCCATGCCTTTCTTAAGGCCTTTTTCAATACTCATGGCAGAAACATGAGTTACAATTGTTGTCTCATCCATTGTTCCTTTGCTAGACCTACAATAATTTATGTAACATAAATGTTGGTCATTATTCATAAACATAATACGTCCAAATTACGGATATAACATTGCCTTTCCACTTTGAGAACGTCAATGCCCAAACCCAAGTCAAAATCTTCAGGGGTATCACCATCATATTAAACTTCTCACACCAACTTTCCATACTTGTGTTTTTGCAATGGGAGTTTTCATCTTTATAGGGGTCTTGCTAGGCTTCAACCCCAACTTCTGCACCATCTGTTCTACAACAAAGGAATAAGTGGCATTTGTATCCATCATGGTCATGAACTCCTTCCCATTAACTTATATCTTTATGTATATAGGGTGTTCAAAAGCACTCACTTTAATACTTACCATATTGAGTAAGCAAATAGGATTAAGCCTCATTTCGAATTAATTGCTTTCACCATCCACGTCCTTTATCAAAGAATTCAACTTCTCCTTTCTTAGGCAATCATGAGCGTAACGAGGGCCATTACATAAGAAACAACCACAAATTTTCTTAAAAGACTTCTCACCTTATTTAGGTTGCCCAGTTTGCTTGGACTTCCCTTTGTGATCATTCTCCCTTCTTTCTCCTTGGTCTTTCTTCTTCTTTCCTTCACACTTCTCCCCATAAGTGTGTTTTGATTTTTGAGAAACAAAAGAGGCCTTGGTTTTCTTTGAAACTTTAAAATCTACCAAAGTATTTGTAGCCGCAATAGCACTCACAACATCCTTGACATTTTTCTTTCACAACTCCAATTGTGCCTAAGGTTGTAAACTCAAAATGAAGTTGAAAAGTTTGTCATTATCTAACATATTCTCAATATCAATCATTAAGGAACTAAATTTCTTAACGTAATCTCTTACCGACCCATCATGCTTCAACTACTTCAAGGCATCTCTTATAACCAAAGTAGTGTTGTTAAGGAGGAATTGATCATTTGACTCCTTTTCCATCCTCTCTTATGTATTAACACGAGTTCAACCATCATTGATTTCGATAGAGGTTCTAGTTCTCCATCATAATTCATCCAACAAGATACTTTGCCAAAAATGTTTACCTTTTCTGTGTCCAACATCTTAACAGTTGCAAAATATTGCTCCATATCCCACAAGAAGTTTTCAAGTTCCTTAGTGTTCCAAATTTCCTCGAAAACATTTGGTTCACGAACCTTTAATATAGTTTTTTTAACATATCTCACATTTTGAGTGGCAATTGCACATTTGAGCATAGTCATCTAAAAAGTTGCATCCTCTAGTCCTTTAATCAATTTAACCATTCGATTTTGCAATTCCTGGATCTGCTTGTCTAAAGCTTCAAAACGTGATTCATAAGAAGGGACTTCTTCTTCACCAGTAGGTAAAGGACTAACGAGTGCTTCCACCCATATAAGACATTGGTTAAGTTTACTACAACTAGCGATTGAATCACTAAACATAGCTCTAATATCAATTATTACAAAGAATTTGTAAAGAACTCCAAGTTCACACACAAAATGAGCCAAAGTCTAACTATGGTAGTTGAACTCTCACAATTCAACTCAACCTTACCAAATCCCTCGTATTTAAGGTGTTTTCCATAAAGGTAAAGTTAACCCACGAAATTCATTAAGCCAATACAATAGAGTGGACAACAATAAAAAGAGAAAGATGTACAAATCTTTACAGTAAAATTGTCAACCTTTGTATTACTTATAATTCGTACAAAGGATACAAAGCCCCAACTACTCTAATTGAAAGAAGCCTTTGCTCAAATAAGTCATTTATAGACTTTTTGTTGGACCCCGAACTTTGAGTGGAAATTAGAAATATGAAAATGAAAGTAAATGAGTGTTTTTGTATATACTTTTTGTTATAGATGATTATGATATTGATATGGG
>JANTPM010000007.1:20925458-20937935 GCA_025434745.1 Erythroxylum divaricatum
CATGTTAAATTTGTAATATTATTTAACTTTTTTTACATGTTTTAATATTTGTTTTTCATATTAATTTTATTTTCTATTAAAAAAATGAGACATGTCTTTAAATTATTTCTTATAAGATGATTATCAAAATTTTCCTACAATATAATACTTGACATATTGTTTAATATACTTTAAAAATTATTTAACATAAATAATTTTATTATAAAATAAAATATATTTAAAATTAATAAAAGTACTTTTTATTTTTATGTTGCCAAACAGTCTACAGAATGAAGCTCTTTTTAAAAACTTTTTTTAATTGACAGCCAAACAGTCAACTGGCTTTTAAAAAAAACTCTTTTCAGAAAAACTCTACTGACAAAAACTCTACTGATAAAAGCTCAACCAAACAAGCCCTTAATCATTACAAGCTGTCGTACTAATCAAGATAATTTTGCTTTTGCCTTGGTTTGGTTATAAAGAAAACGGTAGTATTATTATTATGATGCGAAGGTGATGGCGTGTGCCAAATAAACTGCCAATAGATACGGACATATCATCTTATTCGCCTCCTCCTGCATAAGAAACCAATAAGCATATGTTGAGCCACCTTTGTGTATAATATGAGCGATGCAAAGAGACAGAGGGAAGGCAAGTTACCAAAGGGCCTCGGGCAATTCATAGCCTCCAAAAATTATTGCAAAATGTTTTTCCATGAACAAAATGAAAAATCGCCAAAAATGTTGAAAGTAACTAACCTATCAAAAGAAGCAAAAGAATCTTATCCTCATCTTTGTTTTCACCTGCTCTGCTCTGCTCACCTAATATCAGAATATATACATTGGCATCTATAAGTTGCCTCTTGTATAGAAGTATTTACATATAACCTATCTTGGAGCCTATGTGCCAAGGTTCAGCTTTATCTGCAACAACCACAGAAGGTTCGGCCTCCTAGATCATGGACTCGTTTGCCACAATCTTACATCTGGCATTCCTTCCCCAGCTGAATTGAACCTCGACAACATCCACACACACTAATCAGGAGTAGATTAAATCCTAATGATTCCATGACCTCAAATAGGGTCTCTCCATCTGATCATGCAAGCTAGGATTTTGCTGACCTTGAGTCCATCCAAATTCATCAGGCATCAAGTTATTTGAAGGATCACGTCCATTCAAGTAATTAACCGGAGGAGCAGCATGTTGTAACGGATGACTGATCCTGGCACTACCCCCACTACCCATCTCATAGTTCCTAGGCAACATGAGTTGCTCGCTCGAACCCATTGGACCAAATGGGCTACTTGAATGCAGTTGATTACACTGTGATAGAACACTAAACAAGCTCTGATCTGCACCAGTTCCACTAATATGGCCCGGAATACTGGCACCATCAGAACCATTCCAGCCGCCACGAGATTGACGCTCACCAGGAAGCCAGTTTTGAGTTAGCATTCCATCACAATGGTTGTGAGGTTGGAGTTTTACTGGCATGTAAGCATGATGACTGACCCAGTCTTGCAAATTGACAGTGGACAGAAAACCTTGTCTTGGAATTAAGTATCCACCTGCATCAGAGTAAATAGCATCTGGAATGTTTTGGTGCAAGTAACCTTCACCATGTCTCTTCTTGTTGTGTTCCATTGGCAGGGAAGAATTCAGGTTCCCTTGAAGATGCCCATTAAACTGACACTCTTCCATCAATATGTTCTTTGATGATTGGAAATCAGGCCCTATTTCCTTTTGCTCACTTTCATAGCATAGTGTCCCCTGCCCTTTAAACAGAGATTGAAGCAATCCATTGGGATCATTGTTTGGGTAAGAGGTGTAGGAACCATCATCAGATTGTCTGTGTAACAAATCCTTTCTCATGTTTTCTTCACCTGCATTATATTCCAAATCAATTAACTGGGACTGCTGATCCCCATTGAGTTCATGTGGGAGGGGCAACCTACCAGAAGATCCATATTTATGGTTTGCAGTTGAATCATAATAAGACTTTGGCATACCAACTGCGGACCATACACCATCGCTAGAAGAGATGGGAACACCCTGGCTGATGGAACCATCAGCAGTATTGGCATTTCCTGAGTACGCAGATACATCGGGAGAAGTTCCGTCAGACTTAGCAACCACATGATTATGTTCTGAATCCATATCTGTGACATTAGGCTCATCGCTACCACTAAAAGGAGAAATCTGTTGCAGAGATTGGTATTGTGGAGAGACAGAAACAGAAGCTTCATTAGTTGAAATGGGATAATTGGCTGCCTGTATTTCATCATTTTGATCCTGAACCATACTTTCATGGTTTTCTTCTTCACCCTATCCAACCATAAACAAGATAAAAATAGAGCCAATAAGAAAGATTTGCCAAATAAGAACAGCATCAAATGTACGTACGGCAAAGATAGAAAAGGAAAAGAAAGCAAAAAAGAACCAAGTAATACAGAGAAGTAAACCTCCAAATCAAATCCAAGGTTTCTTCCTCCTCGAACATTCTGACCGTGAAGCAAAATCTCTAAGTTTTCTTTTTGCCCATCCTGAATAGCCATTAGCATAAAACAACAGTTAAAGCTTAGAATAATTGAGACACACTCACGTACTACAATTTCCACTGGAAACCCAACAAGTTAGTCAGTTCGAAATGCCCACAGGAATAGATAGAGATGGAAGATATGCAAGGCCAGAGTATCAAACCTCCACTGAATATTTCAATTTTTCTTTCAGGTCTTGCTTCAAAGACATGGTAATCTCCCTTCTCTGGAACTGCCTTGCTTTCCAATTTGTATATGCTGTAGGAAGATCTTTATTTGCCAATTTCAACCTATATACATACAAATATATATTCAAAAGGGGGAAAACAAAAGGTTTCTTAGTTTGGAGGAATCATTCAATTCAATTTTCAAACTAACCAATACTCCTGCAACTTTTTGGCCTCCTCTTTCACAAACTCTTCATATGGTTGTACATGCAATCTATCAAGGTCACCTAGCACACGGTTGAGAGACTTAGACTGAATGCTTTTACCAGATTGTTTCATACTCTTGACAAGTTGGTGCTGCTTCTTGCTTATCTGGAAAAGTAAAACACCCCCGTGTCCACCCACCGAAAAAAAAAAAAGGACTTGAGTACCTTCTATGTTGTGAATTTCATTAACAAGAAAAATAATATTGGCTTAATTGGGTTAGTATATGGGAGCAACGAGGTTTGATAACCAGCCCAAGATGTGAGTGCAGAGTTGTGAAACTGAACTTAACTAAATCAAGTCTAAAGGTTGATGATGTTAGATAACCATTTGTACATACTTAGAAAACTGAACTTTGAGCTATTTAGACACCATGAGTTGCAGCATGACGCATCTCTAGTATTGCACTAAGAATCCAGGATCAAAGTCCCAACTTGATTATGGCTACAAAAACCATGAAGGAAAAATGTCCACCTATCTCCAGATAACTTGAGCTAAGGTCATTTTCATATCAGAAAGGAAACTTCAGTAAATCAAAAGAATGAACGGGTGACAACCCCAACAACACATCAGGATTCATACGTTTAATAATGTTCTAAATTGTAATTAGGCTTTGATCAGCTAGATTAGAGAACATCAAATGCCATTACCTTGATAGTCCGTGATCTCAATTTCAGTGAGCAGGAAGAGCATTCAGGCCCTTCCAATGCCCTTAATGTAAAAGAATTATCTGAGAAAATTAAGAGAGGTGCTCCTGGAATTTGAGCATGCTACTTAGTAAGAAGCTAAAAGTAGCAAATATAATGCCCCTGAGAACACTACCACTCATTCCCTTCCCAAAAGCATTTGTCACAAAAGAATAAAATTCAAGTTGTGAGCAATTTCATAAAGAGTGATATCACTTGAACCACTAAGTTTTGACGTACTACAGTTTAAATCACCCACATGCATGCCATTTCTACAATAAGAGATTACACTATCATCTAAAAGAAACACCAAGAAATAGACACCAACCTTTACGTATGACATGTATTCAGCACCATCAGCTTGATAGATATTATGCTTGTGAAGGTTGTCACCTCCCCAGAGTTTTGCATCACTGGAAACCAATGGCTTTTTAGATTTCTCCCCCAATAAGCCTTCCTTATAAGTCCTGACATCAAAGGAGCAAGCAAGATTAACTTCTGAGTTGCATGACATATTTCACAGTTCAGCTCGAAGTTATTATTCATTCGGAGAATATGTAAAATGCGCATGAACTATAAAAGAGATGAATGTAGAGTGATTGCAGGCGGGAGGATGGAAGATTTTAAGTGGGCTCATATAACATAAAACATGACGCTAGAACTGAAACGTTCAGAACAAACTTCCATAGGACTATTGATGTTCTATGTAGGCAATAAAAGGAATACAAGAAACATCTAGACATAAGGTTTCTGTCACAACTGCAGTTGGTCAAGTAATGTTTGACAGACCAGTAACAGTGTCACGAATACTCCTATAATAAGACCATATAGCATAATATTAAGAAGCCCACAACAGACTTATCATCCTCAGGGCTCTTTTAAATAGGTTGCCTATAAGATTTAAAGACTCCAAGATGCACATAGTGCCATGTAGCCACAAACCTCAACTTCTGTCTATATACATTGGAAGCTTCCAATGTGTAAAGATTACAGAAACATCAGGGGGCATGGAACGATAAAACAAAATGGAAGATAAAGTACACAAGAGAAGAATAAGATTTGCGGCACATCACATGAAAATTGCAAAATTCCCACAAGAATTTCAATAGATAACTTGTAAGGAAAAGGAAACATCAAGCAAAGACCAACTAAATTCCCTATGTTTCTATAAGCGTATGCATCCATTAATATATGCAGGGGGGTGGGGGATGTTAAAAAAGGAAAGGAAAAGTACAGTATAAAGCCCCAGGAATTAATACACACAGTTTCTCAAGCTTAAAAGCATAGGAAACAGGCTCAGAGTTTCAAAACACATTAAGAGCAAAGGACGGGAAGGAATTTTTCATACATCTAAGATGCCAATACATGCACACACAGATACATCTATTCTACTTGCTCACAATGGAATGTTCATAATCTCTTGAAAGGATCATCTTTCAACAGATAGATGAGAACTACCGGAAACTGGTAATTCATTATTTTCCCCTCAATGCAGGATACCACATATCATGAGGTGAGTCTTGGAAAACATTAATCCAATATCTGCTATAATGACTGCCATAAACAGTCACAATTGTCAGCATTATTTTGGAAAGTTAATCACCTCTCCTGAAGTTCTCCACTCCTTATCCCTGCAGAAGTTTGATTATCACTACTACAAGCTTTGTCATCCGTAGCCAAAGAGCAAGACTCTGATGTAGCCTCCAAATTCTCCTCAACATTGTGAAATAAAGATTCATTTGCATGCTTTCTGGCCGTAACAGGAAAAATCAATCACGTCAAATAAAAAACACATACATGCTCAAAAAAGGAGAGAAGAAATCCAGCAACAATGATTAAGCTCTGTAAAGTTAAATCGATGTCCTCAGAAAAGAACTATATGTAACTTGAGTTGTGAACATGAAAGAATAATATATATATATATATATACACACACACAAAGGGCAAGAGTACAAAATAAAGGTTGCTGTGAAGAAATCCAACAACAATGATTGATCTCTGTAAAAGTCAAATGGATATAGTTGGCGAAGTATTGTATGTAACTTGAGCTGTAAATATGAAAGTAAGATACATATAAACCAGGGGCAAGAATAAACAAAAAAGTTTTCCTGTGGAGTCAACCTCCATTTTCTCTGTAAGACTTCCCTTTCTGGATCCTCACTACTTTCGTAAACTTCCTTCAACTTCTGGAAATAGTTTATCATCCTGCCACAATAAGAAAGATTAAAAGGGATTAACACACAAAAGCAGCAAAGGCGTCAAGCAAATTTGAACCCTGAGAAAACGACATCAGATTAAACAAAAATACTGAACAAGTGCATAAATCAAAGCAAAAGAGCATACTCATGGTGATAATTCTGTATCTCTGAGCAGTACCCTTTCTTATCAACATTTAAACATTTTTCTAGATGAATAACTTCATCAGGGTGAAGGTTACCAGAACAGAGTGACGCTCCCCTGCAATATTATGTTCCATATGAAATGTCAAACTCAGACTTCAAATGGTTCAACCCATCATAAATCAGTATAGTTCTTTGGAAACCACAGACCAACAAGTACATTTTGCGAATATATTTCAATATTTATGCCAGCACACAAAGTAAATGCACATTGCTGCTTTTTAGAACTACATTATGTCAGGTAGTTGTAGGAGGCATTATCACATAGAAGAATAAATAATACAAGGCCCTCCCAAAAGCAAACTCAAGGGTAAAAAAATTCCTACCAAATAAATATTTTCACAGCATAAGAAATTAACATTAACGTAAGTGGAAATTTCCACATCTCTTCATTTGTTCTATATGGACACTACAATTAATAACCCTACCAACAAAACACCCATCCCCCTTCATCCAAAAAATTAATAAAGGACAAAAAAAAAAGCTTGAAATCTCAGTGACAGCAACAAGACAAACTAGAATTCCACATTGCATAGTTGCTCATGCATATCATTTAATTAGTACTTGCCATTTGAGAAATGGATTTCCAAAATGAAAGTTGTCCCCCCCAAGCAATGCTTCAACAACTTCTTCTGCATTTTGTTCTATAGGCAGAAACTGCGTCAGAAGTTTTCTCTCCTCTTCTGATAAATTTGTCAGCCAAACCTGAATCAAATTTCATCTTTCAATAGGCATCATGCTCACAAGGAAAAATATAATTCACACATACAAAAATGATAGGATTATAAATACCTCTTTTGAAAGAATTACTGCCAAATTTTCCAACTCAAAAATCTCTTGTGGGACAGCAAATACATCGGCCAAGACATTGTGAGACTGAGGACTAGAATCAATAAATGGCCTCAAATCTCTCTGACTAATGCCAATTTGTTCTCTTCTGGCAACAACCTCGCTTCGCTTGTCATCCCATTGTAGAGAAATATGAGATTTTGCACTAAAATTTTTTTTTGACGATTCTATTTTTTTCTTTTTGGTTTTATACTGCTCTGGAGGGACACAATTTGCAATGCTGATACCATTCAGCCGCTTTCTCCGATGATCAGCCGCCATTCGCCAAAGAAGGGCAAGAATAACTAAAGAAATGATGTTAACATCATAGTTGTCACTCTTATAGAATGTGTTCCTCTACCTGGTTGAAAATCATCATTACACACACATAACAATTAATATGAATCTTAATCCCAAAATTACAGATTTCTTATATTGTTATTCTCTTGTCACCAAGGAATCCTGCAATTTGATGCCAAGTTACTATTCTGCAGAAGAACATACATAAGTAATATGGATATCCAACAAAGTAGATGCTATTGAGCCCTTTACGCTTTGCTAATAGAAGATATCCAGCAAGATAGATACTGCAGCTGTTAAGGATAAAAGTAAAGCTCCGGTCATAGCAGACACATCATGCTGGACAAAAGGGTAAAACACTAAAACCCACAAAAATAATGAGAAACACACTGTATAGTGTATACATCTAATAGACCACAAAATTTAAGCCTGAATAATTTGAATGCTTCAGGCAATGGTGGCACACATCAATAGGATCAAATACAATGAATGGAGAGAGCATCTGCTTTTTCTCTTCTGTGGATGGAGAAAAGAAAGAAAAAGATAAATAAAGTGGGTAAACGCTTGTGATGACTAGTGATGGTATCTAAAACCACAGACTAGTCTAACTAAACAAATTAATTAGCGAAGTTCAAAGTTTCCCAATATAAGGTTTACATAACTGCCATAGAGAGGGACAGATTGCTGAACTATTCATGTGAACTAAAAGTTTATCTAGCATTTCCTAAAACAAGAAAAGCCCTTTCACAATTACCGCCCTCTTTCCCAAGTACCATCCTAGTCAATATTCACAAAAAAAAAAAATCAAATTATAGATATCAGATTGACAACAGGCAGAGTACCAAAAAGAAATAATAAAAAAAGAAATACGTCAAAAAGGCTAAGGAAAGGAATAGTCTCAATAAAATTACAAAAGTCATCGTTTACTCAACAATGTAAATTAGTAATCAATAAAAAGCAAAACAATTAGATTGAAACAAAGGAACTAGCGAATGAAACAGACAGATAGACAAATACAAACCGAATTAACGAACATCCCATTAAGCTTCCATCACGTAAGCAACAACCCACACAAGTGAAGACAGTAAAACGAAAGAAAAAACAATAAAGATAGCACCTTTCAAGTGGAAAATAGTGAAAGCCGAAGAGAACAGAGAGGGAAAGGAAGGAGAAGTAAAAAAGCACACCTTTATGTCAACAGAAGGAAAACGCTAGCCTTCAAAACGAAGAACCCTAGTCTGTATGACCAGGATAGAGAGAAGATGAGAAGGATAGACAACTACAGAGAGGGCTTTAGGGTAATAGGCGTAGGGAGTGTGTTATCCAATCCAATCTAAGCCAATCCAATCCAATCCAATCCACTTGGCTGCTACGACAATGGTTTCGTTTGAGTGAGACGAAAAGGAAAGTGAGGTAGAGAAACGCATGGATGTGACCAAAAAGAAAGAAAGAAAAAGAAAACCAACAATATAGAAAAAGGGACACGGACGGAGACCACATGCACATGCTAGACTAGAGGGAATTTTATTTTTACCCCAAAAAGAGAAAAAGAGAGGCCTTAACCTTATTAAATGTAAATAAATCAATAAACTGTAAAAATAGGGCAGATAATTAAAATATAATTAATTGAAATTATGGGGGAAAAGTCAAGAAAAGGACGGGGACCGTAAAAGGATCGAGAAAGAAAAAATAAGGCAACAAGACTGTGTATTGATCGTTTTAATTGGAGATAAAATTCAAAAGTTGATCAGTTTGGAACGTGAGAGTGATTGGTTATTGATTATTTATTATTATTATAAGTGTAATATTTTGATATTTTATTTTTGAAAAATTTTTCATACCTTCTATTTTCTATATAGTAGAAGAATAAAATTTAGACTCTTTTTATAAAATATTTTTAATATTAATTAATTAAATATAATTAATTAATTAAAATATAACTAATTAACTACATTATAATTAAACAAAATATAATTCATTCATTAATTAAAATATTTTAATTAATTAATTAAGTATATTTTAATTAATTAAGTTATTATAATTAATTAAAATATAACTAATTAAAATATAATTATTCATTAATTAAAATATTGACTAATTAATTATTAAAATATAATTAATTAAAATAATATTGTTCAATAATTATAATATAATTAATTAAAATATAATGCATTCATTAATTAAAATATTATAATTAATTAATTATAATTTATAATTTATTTATTAATTAAAATATTGTAATTAATCAATATTTTGTAATTAATTAATTACAATATAATTAATTGAAATATAATAAAAATTTATTTCTCAATACTTTTTATAAACCAACCATTATCTATGTTAATAATAATTATTCTTTCTTTTTATCCCACCATTATAATTATAATGATAACATTTATTCTCATTCTTCATTATATTTATTCTCATTTTTATTACCATTGTCTTGTGCGAATCAACTACCCCCTTAAATGCTTTGCCTCCAACAAGTTTCATTAATATGAATCCAAATTATATTTTTATATAAAATAGTGCTACGTTTTTTATAAAGCAGTGATTTGGTAGTACATATTAATAAATTTTTGAAAGAGTGGTTGTATTTTTCATGTAAAGTGATAGTGTTTTTTTTTTATTTACACGACATTTGTAATGTATAATGCTGACACTTTTTTAATAGACTAATAGTATTTTTAAAAGAAAAAAGTAGTAATATTTTTCACATAAAATTGTTGTATTTTTATATTAAATGGTGATATTTTTATATACAATTGTGGTATTTTACAATATAAACTAGTTTGGGCGCCTCAATTTGTGTTCATGTTGAGACATAATTTTCAAGTACAATATATAAGTATGGTTTGGAATATAGATAGTTGTGTTGTTCTCAGAAACAAATCTATCCAGTTTAGCACAGAAATACAAGGTGAGACACATTATGTTCCTCTTGAGAAGTAGATTACAAAACAATAAAATAGAGATGATGATTTTTTTGGGTATAAACTTGTGATATTTATAGTATTGACTAAAAATATACTTTGCATAAAATGGTGGCATCTTTTATATAAAGTATTGGTATTTTTTTTATATAGGGTGATGATATTTTTTATAAAATTATAATATTTAAAATATGGACTGGTGATATTTATAATAATGTATGTTTTGTATAAAATGGTGCTAATTTTTGCATAGAATAGTGGTATTTATAAAGAGTAATATTATTTTGTATGGAGTTGTACTAATTTGTGTAAGGTTCGAGTTCCTCCTACACACCACTAGTATTTTTTTTTAAATGCAAGTGGTATTTACCGCAGTTGAAATAGTACAATACGAGTTTTGTTGCTTTAAGTATTATTATTATCATAGTTCTTGTTGGCTTAGATATTGTGTTGGAGGTCTTTCAAACTATTAGGAAAAAAACCTTCTAAGATAAATTTCTGGCTGTGAAGTGAATTCATACTTGTTTTTGCAAACAGTTAAGCTAGAAAGTTCAAAAGTTCTCATTGAGTCATTACCAATTTTATTTATCAAGTCTGCATCCCTAATGGAAGGTTCTACTAGTTCATGGAAATTGCAATGACAATCTTCGACATAGGCTAGTTCTATTTTTTTTTTTTTATCCTTCTACGTCAAATACAATATCAAATGTTCATCTCACATATAACGAATAATAAGACAACAACTACTGTTCAAAAATAATAAATTTTAGGAAGGAATGAAAAAAAAGAGGCATAGATGATGTATATTTGGAATAGACAGTTCACCTCCTCCAAATATGTTGTCGTAAGTTTCTCAACCTATTCCTTCTAACATGCTTAATTACAAAGTTAGCAACACCTTTTAACATGCATTTCAAAATTGTGCTAACATAATTATTTTGATATTGTGCTACACCGAGGCTCCTTATTGAGCTCCTTTTTATTTGTAGTAGTGATGGATGAGTTCTCTAAGAATATCCAAGGGGATGTGCCTTGTGTATGTTGTTTGCTGATAATATTGTTTTAATAGATGGAACAAAAGAGGATGTCAATGTCAAACTAGAACCTTGGAGGGATATATCAAAGTTGAAGGACTTTAAATTAAGCAGAACTAAGATTGAGTATTTAGAATGTAACTTTTCGGGTCATAGTGTCGCTTTTGATATGGTGGTAAAGATTGATTTAGAAGTCATACCAAAAAAAGAGTATTTTAAGAATTTAAGATCTATCATCCAAAGAATAGAGATATTGATGAAGATATAATTCACCATATCAGATCAGGGTAGTTTAAATAGAGAAGTGCATTAGGCGTTTTATGTGGTAAGAAGATATCATTCAAGCTCAAAGGTAAATTCTATCATTTAACGATTAGGCTGACCTTACTTTATGTGTTGAAGTGTTAGCCCATCAAATATATGCATAGTTATAAGCTAATGGTGGCAAAGATATGGATGTTTCATTAGATGTACAACCTTACTAGAAGAGATAAGATAAGAAACATAATAGTAAGAGACAAATTGAAGGTCACTAATGTTAATGAAAAAGTAATAGAGACAAGGTTTAAGTGGCTTGAGAATGTTAAAAGGAGTCACCCTGATGTTTTAGTGAGAAGATGCAAGAAGATTACACTTAGAGATTGTAAGAGAAAAAAGGAAGGCTTAAGAAGAACCAGAAAAAGGTGATGAAGAATAATATGATTTTTTTGGAACTTACCAAGGACATGACCCTCAGCAAAAACCTTTGATGTACTAACAACAGATAAAGGATCTTATATAGAGAGGTCATTCTCTTTCTTATAGATCTTTTAAACATTTTCCTTTGAATTTTAGGTCTTATATTTAGCCTAAATATTTAATATGTAATACTTCTCTCTTAGTTATTTAGCCTAAATATTTTTTATTTAGACTAAATATTTTCTTGTAATGACTTGTTTGATTTATTTATTTATTTACTTGTCTTCTTTTTTTGTTTGTATATTTATTTACTTATTTTTATTTTCACCTTGTTTTATATTTACTGTATTACTTTTTTATATTTTATTTATACATTTTTATTTTTTTATTTCATTACTATTATTGTCTTTTATGTCTATTTTTGTTTATATTATTTTATTATTTTAATATTGATGAAAGTGTATTTGTATTCACTATATTTTTGTACATAGGAACAAGGAATAGCTAGGTTTATATACAAACTTCCTACGACTATTTAGGAAACAATCTAGCTATTAACTATAGGAAATCTCTCAATTATAGGAGAGATTATAGAAGCAATAATAAACATATCAATACAAGATCAATCCTAATTAATACAAAATCAATTCTAATAACTCTATTCAACACTCC
>JANTPM010000007.1:21236688-21248110 GCA_025434745.1 Erythroxylum divaricatum
AATTGAAAGCCACGGTGTAATAAAAGAATAGTTACATAAATATATAAGTATATATAATAAAGTTCAAATCAATTTATTCATTATAATGTAATTAGTAAATTAATTATAAATAAATTAAAATTAATTAAAAATAGCAAAAAATATATGAGCTAATTAGTCAATAATACTAAATATTAATTAATCTATTAATTATATTAATTTTTAAATAAATTATAATTTAATTTATTTATTATATTATATTATAATTATCAACGGTGAAATTAAAATTATTTAATTAATTATATTATAAAGAACAAAAAAAATTTGATTGGTGTTAAATATATTATAATTAATACTAATTAGTGATATATATATATATATATATATATATATATATTTGTTATTATATAAATATATATAATAAATTTAAAAAGTAATAATAAGAATAAAATTATTATACATATATATAAGGGATGAGTCAATGAATAGAGATTAGGGAGTTTATTGAAGTAAAGTTGGTAGTCGGATGGTTATGCTCGTGACTTTCTAAGTTGTACATTGCAAATTTCAAGTTGTCATAAGGGTCAAATTGGATTTTTGAATTCAGCAAGAAATCTAGATTGATCTCGGCTGAATTAGGCAAAGTTGTCTTCTTGAAAGTTGTAACTTATCTTTTTAGCTTTTCATTGATATAAAGTATGAAATTTTTGAACAATGGAGTTGGAAGATATGATCATTAGAAATTGTAATGCTGTTTAGGATGAAACTTTCGGGACAGCCACATTGATTTGGAATTTTGACCCTTATAGAGGCAGAAATTGTTTTTAAGTTCTTCAAAGAAGTTGTAGATCGTTCTTTTAGCTTTCTATTGATATAAAGTTTGCAAAATTTAAAGTTTTAGATCAAAAGTTATGGGGTTTAAAAGTTGAGATGTCAGAAGAAGAAAAATGAAAGCAAGTCGTGATCGCGACTTTGTTGTTTTCCGCGCATCGTCGCAATCGCGACTTTGCTAGTTTCCCTGAACTGAACACCTCTCACATTTTTTATCATAACTTTTTTCGTCCGACCTTCAAATAACCTGATTTTTGAAGCATTAGATTCCTAACACATTACTCTATCCCTCCATAAAAATTCATAACGTTTGGTATTAATTTGAAAAAGATTGATTGAATCAAAATGAGGTTCTCAATTAGAAGAATATGAACTGGACATTTTCACTTAACATATTTCAGTATTTGGATGATATCTTGATCTGTAGAGCTCTAAATGAGATGATTCTTGTTTCTAAATAAACTAGAGACATAGAGCTACAAATCCTATAAAGATATTGAATTTTGATTTGAACTTTAAGATTTTCAATTTTTGGATGAAATTCAAGTATAATATGTTGTTTCAGTTTATTTATAGTCCGAAGATGAGTGGGCTATAACTTTTAGATTTGTTCTCCAAATTGCATGATTTTACTGTCCTTGGAAACTTAAGACAATAGAGAACAAATGTTTTGAAGAAACCAAATTGAAATTTCGATTTAATGTTTCCCAAAATTTGTTCAAAAATAGGAGAAATGAGTTTGTTTTTTTACAATTGACTGGTGTGAGCACACCACCCATGTGAGATGATGGTTAATGAAGGTTCATTGAAATAACTCTACAAGCTAATACACACGCTCAAGTCTTATGATTTTCAGTGCAAGAGTTGGGTTCAAAAACGGGGCTCAACAGTTGTGTTATTTGCACGAGGGTGACTTCTATATATAACATTATTATATATTAAATAATTTTATTATTATTATTACTTTCTAAATTTATTATTATTATTATAACAAATATATATATATATATATTACTAATTAGTATTAATTTATATATTTATGTAAATATTATTTTTGTTATTATATATATATAATTACAAATATATGTATATAACTAATTAGTATTAATTATAATATATTTAACAGCAATCAAAAAAATTCTTTTAAATATAATTAATTAATGAATTAATTAGTTAGTTTTGATTTAACTGTTGATAATTATAATATAATAAATTATAATTTACTTAAAAGTTAATATAATTAATAGATTAATTAATATTTAGTATGGTAAATTAACTATTATTAACTCTCACCGGAATATAGAAATCTCCTTGGCAGCCCTTGTAATGCACCCAAGGGATCCCATAAACTAGACCTCAATTGCATCCGGTCACACCTCAATTGCATCCGGTCCAGTTCTATCAGCGCCGCCACTGACCTGGCGACCAACATAAACTAGACCAAAACCACCTTTTCCCAATTTTCTTTCTATTTTATATACAGGGATGGATTTACATTTTAATTTTATTTTATTATATTCATTCCCAATGCAAAAGGTTTTGAAGTCATCTGAAGTTCACGTCTTTACTTTAGAGTCGTAAGTTGATGGCTCAAAGTGTTTGACAATGGATTTTCATTTCACAATGATGACCAAAAGTTTCCTCTTCGTTTTTTCTTTCAGATTGAGAATATTCATAGCAATATTATGAACACCATATCAAATTCACTATAATTAACCTTATAAACAAAATATATAAAATGATGATTAATTTTAAACTAATACAAAAGTGAAGAAATGTATGATTTTTCTCTTTACAGAATTGCAATAAGCATCCTAAAATCGTTGTATGCAGCCATGTATTTCTCAATTTGTGAGCTAAAAAGAACATTGCATCATCTCATATAAAATAATTTTTCCTTATATAACAACACTCACTCACCACAGCTGACAACAAAACAACAGCCTTCCTACCAAGAAAAACCTGAAAGAGCTAGCTCATCCACCCAGTAACACGCTTACCAACAAGCAATTAACAGCTTTTTAAGCAACCAGCAATTCACAATCTCATGTTAAGTATATCCTCATAAATCATAATACTAAAAGGTAAATCTTAAGGAGTTGCGCAGTATTGGCCATACAAATCGTTAAGTAATATTTAAAAGCTATTCTCAATTTGTCAAACATACAGAATTTATCACACAATATCCTTAATATTCAAATATGTGTCAAAAACAAAAGTCAAATACGTTATCTATGTACAAATATCATTAAAGTTGCCAGTTTTATATGAATTTTTCCAACACCACCAATCCTTCAATGGTGTCACGCTATCCAAGACTCGGAGGAAGGAACTGGAAGTTGGAGCATCTCTGACAATGGAGTAAACGAAAAATTAAAAAGAGATTGCGTGAGGCAGTGGGCATGGTTGGATTTGATGCAAAAGGAGGGAAGTTATGGTTAGTGTGAATTGTGTAAGATTTTTAAAATTTATAAATCTTGTCCTATACATATTGGTCTTTCAACTACTGGAAGATACCCAATAAAATATTCATAACTGGTACGATACTGAAGATGTGAACATTGGGGTATTATGTTATTGCCAGCATCATTTGTTTAAATTGAGCATAAAAGCTCCCTTGCTCAGATCATCATCAACTGACAGCTATAATTAGTTCACTGATCCACCCATCTAATCCAGATAATGGGATATATTCCAATTAACAAGATTTCCATCAAGCAAATAACTACAAGCTCCATAAAGGTCAAGCAGTTCTGGAAACATAAATATAGAAGCTGCAAGTACAAATACAGAATTACTTAATCTTCTCCGCAAGTTTTGCCCCTTCATAAATGAAGCCAAATCCCACTTCATTGCACAAACTCTGATTAAAAATAAACCAATGAATCAAACTATGGAGGCTAATATACAGCATTGCCAATCCTGTGAGTTTATTGCTGTCTAAAGGAATCCTTGAAGCTCGACATACACAAGGAGCAGGGCCACACATGATTTAAACAAGATTAATTGTGAAAGAAACATAAGGATGGGCATCAGCATCACCTCCCAAGCCTACCATCCCCCCTCCTGTTTCTTCTTCAGACTTCCAGTATGTGCTGCATAACAGGGAAGATCGTCATAACGAGCAAAAGGATAAAACTATGTTGAGATCCACAAAATAACATTTCGAACTCGGTGTCATGCACAAGATCTCCTCAGACGCAAATACAATGGCAAAGTAAATGTGATTGAAACGCAAGAAACTAATTCTCATGAGAATAATTTGTACTTTCACAGCTTATAAAGCCTAGAGATCAATGAGGTTTTTTTCTTCTTTATTCACCACTCAAGTAAATTGTTTCTGAGCAGTAGAATACACTTTAGCATTTCTGAAAACCTTGCTCATTCAGCAACCTTCCAAACATTTAGTTCCCAACAGGAATAGCACAGCTCCTCATCAGAGCTTTAACAGAGTTCATCAAAATTTTGGAAAATAGATACATGTTCTCCAAATTCTTCAGGAGTAAAGAGGGGCAGGGGACGTTCTTTATAATTCATTCCATCTTCCTACGATTTTTAAATGATGTACAGTAAATCTATGAACTAAACCAAATGAATACCACGCAAGCTAACCTGTTTGCACTTTCACACAGTCCTTCAAGAATAGTTCGAACTTTCTTCTCGCTCTTAACAGAAGGAGATAAGACACAAGCCTAAACACACCAAATAGACCATGCTTAGTAAGGAATAGATACTTGACCCAACGCATCAAAGAAAGCATATGAAATATTTACCAAGAAAGATGGTGGCAATCCATATCTTAGAATGCTCTCTGCAAAAATACGTACAGCACAGAAGTGCATCCAGGAGCTGAAAACCTGCAAGCAAAGAAACTTATTTAAAATTAATGTATGATATTAAAAAATTTGACAGAGAAAGCGTACGCCCAACTGATATCTATCAGGGAAAACCCAAAGCTTGATCTCTATTGTAAAGGATATAGGAATGACTGAATTAGCAGAACCTCTAAGCACTGTAGCCATGGGTCTATTCAACTGGATTTAAGTTTATTGTGGAAACCAAGTATGCATACATGACACAAGAACAGACAAGGAAAAGAAAAATATATACACCTTCTAGGAGCCTTGGCAATGGTTACCTTGGGGCTATTAACATTGCCTATTGCAAGACTGTTCATAAAAGAATACTCAAGAAACTGCTAGTCATAAAAGAATAGTGCAAGTTATGTGAAAGTACACATAATGGATTTATTTACAAAACTCAATAATGGCCAGTTTGCTCTAATAAGAAAGGACGCTTCGAGAATAAGTGGCTTAGCACACTTATTCCAACTCCTCTTCATTTTATTTTTTCACAAGATCCATCATTTACATCTCAATTACTGTCAACAAAGCTACATATATCTGCCAAATCCCTCAATATCCAGCTTATTTATAGCATAAAACAACAAACAGTAAATTTTGTACTTGTATTTCTTAGTTAGTTTGACAGAGATGGCAGGATCGGGGCCTCTCTTGCTGAGGGAGAGTATAGTAGTTTTATGGGCTTTTACAAGCCACGGCTGGCTAGTAATAACATCCTATAAACAGATGTAAAACAATTGACTAGCTATTACTGATTATTGATGTAAAAACATATATGCATTCTAATCCCAATATGTATCAATCAAATCCAGACTTGCAATTTGAACATCCTGACTGCAATTCTTTCCTCAACCGGAGGTCAATCTCACCGTGTTCAACCCAATTCCTCAGTTTAAACCTTCATTTACTCTGATCCTTGATCCCTAGCTTTCATGAGCAGAATTAAATCTATCCAGCTTTGTGAAAACTTGGAGAAAATATGGATAATGAAATTACCTCTCCATAACTGGTATAGCACCATTGCAAAAGAGAGCTTCTAAAACTATCTTGATCTTGCATCAGCCTTTCTAAATCTTGTTTTCTAGTCTCTTGTGCTTCTGGACTATATTCAAAATCACGAATCTGGGTCAAACCAAAAAGACAAGAAAACTTAAATTGGAGATTCAATTGAGTGAAATATAAGACAAATAAAAGATACAGTTGAGTTAAACTTGTGAATGTAATAAAGCACTTAACAAACATTCCAAATGAAATGGCAGACAGCATTTTTTGGTCACGTGCAGATTGTAATTTGCAGGTATTGTTTATAAACAATTATATGGAAACGTGTTAGGAATAATGGTCACAAAGGAGGAGAGTGGTTAGCTTATACAAGAAGAAGACAGGCTCTAAGCAGTAGTGAGATAGCTAGATATCGATATATTTTAGTGATTCAGCTTGTTAGGAGGAGATATCTATTCCTTGGAAATTTCTTAGGATAAGTAGATATAAAATAATAGTCTATGGGGGAAGTGGGGTAGGCTTTTAAATTGGAAATAATTCTCGGAAGATTTCCTGAGATTGTAAGGGGGTTTTCCCTTGTGAAGAAGGTTCTTCCTTCTTGTTTCAAAATAATACTAAGGTATTGCTCTCTACCTAGTGCTATTTAACACACGGACACATTAACCTGAATTGTTACCTAACAATTTGGTCTGACTTGCTGGATCGATGGATGCACGTGTAGGAAAGTTGGATAACTCTGCTGCCACAGTCGAGAGAACTATGAGGGAGCCAGTTGTAGATTTGACGGGAGTCAAGCACTGCATGGGTCGTTTGGAAGCCATCTTGACTCACTTGATGCAATGGCAAGGGTTAAGCGACAAAGCATCCTCGGAGGCGTGAAGAGGAGGGTTTTGAAGGCGAGAAGGACCATGAGAAGCGCTCTTTGGTCAAGAAAGTCAAACTGTCCATTTTCGAAGGAACAAATCTGTTAGGGTTGGCTAGCTCGGGCAGAGAAATTGTTTGAGGTCCACCGTGTCAGGGAAGAAAAAAAACATGCGACTAACCCTCATCAACATGGAGGGAGCTGCGGTGCATTGGCTTCGCTTCCTGCGCAAGAAGAGTCCAATTTTAACATGGAACATGCTGATTCCCACTCTGCTGCAGCCTTTCGGAGAAGGTAGTTAGGGGAACGTTTATGAAAGACTAACTTCCATGCAACAAATTGGTTCGGTGAAGGAATATTTGCCGGCGTTCGAAATGTTGGTGACACAAATACCCGAGGCTTCGGAGGAGCAGCTGTTAGGATTTTTTTGGGTGGCCTCAAACCAGAAATGAGGTATCTGGTCCGATCAATGCGACCCACCACAATCTTACGAGCAATGGAAATTGCTTGCAATATTGAGGATGAACTGCAGGTGATTTATGGAGGAAATTCTTCCATTATTGGCAATTTTACGAATCGCGTACAGACACGTGGTAGTATAGTTTCCAAAGTTCAAGGAATAATGACCACTGGAGGGTCTGTTAGCGGGACAGCAGGTAATGATCCAGGCAAGGTCACTGAAGGAATGAAGTGAAAAACCTACAACCCTAACCGTAGTGGGTCATCTGTGGGGTCTAATTCTTAGAATGGGATGTACGGGAACACAGGGTCACGCAACAACCGCGGGACCAGGCAACTCCCCTACCTAGAAGTTTTAAAGAGGAAGGAGGAAGGGAAGTGTTTTTGTTGTAGATTGCCTTTTGGTCCGAGATATAAATGTTCGGAGATAAGTTTAAGAGTAACCATTTTAGGAGACGATGAAAATGTGGTTTTGGAGGTAGAATAAGGTCTGGACACACACAAAATGTCAAGAGAGGTTGTTGAAGAAGCTCAGTGCAACTGGATGGAACTTTCACAATTTTCTGTCAAGGGATGGACACAACCCAAAACCATGAAGCTTTGGGGGAAGATTGATGGAACACCTGTTTTGGTGTTGATTGACAATGGGGCGAGTCACAACTTCGTATCGAAAGAGGTGGCCTTGAAACATGGCTGGAAAGTGAAGACCACTGCGAGCTTTGGAGTGAGGATGGGAAACGGTCAGAAACAAGACTCTCAAGGTTGTTGCGAAGGTTTAAATTTGGAAATGCAAGGTTATGTTTATTCAAGAGATTTTTTTCCTCTTTGAGTTAGGAGAAGTGGATATTATTTTGGGGATGACTTGGTTGGTTTCGTCAGGTGAGGTGAAACACAATTGGAAAGATCTTTCCATGAATTTTTCGCACTTGGGGTCAACAGTCACTATTAAAGGGAATTTTAATCTTTCGAGATCTTTAATTTCCACCAAGGCATTAAAGAAGACTATTGAGATTGAGGTTGCGGTTATCGTATTTTTTGGTTCAAAGAAACAAAAGAAGATGACAGTTGGTCCAACAAAATAGGAGAAAAACTTGAACATCACCAGCAGTAGCAATTACAACAAGTGTTGGGTAGAATTTCAGCTAGTTTTTTCACACCCAATAAGGCTTCCTCCCAACAGACCAGTTGATCATAAAATCCCAATTAAGGCTGGGGTTGATCCGATAAATGTGAGACCTTATCGTTATCCGCATCTACAAAAAAAATTAGATTGAGAAATAGGTTTCAAAAATGCTAGCTTCTGGGGTTATCAAACCTAGCAACAACCCATATTCAAGTCTGGTAATTCTTGTGAAGAAGAAAGACAACAGTTGGCAGTTTTGTGTCAATTATCGAGCTTTGAATAAAGCCACAATAACGGATAAATTTCCCATACCGGTAATTGAAGAACTCTTGGATGAATTGTTCGGAGCCACATATTTCTCTAAAATAGATCTACAGACAGGGTACCATCAAGCACGCATGAATGAAGATGACATTCCCAAGATGGCTTTTTTGGCACATCAGGGCCACTACGAATCACTCGTCATGCTGTTTGGTCTCACTAATGCACCGGCTACATTCCAATGTGCTATGAATTCGATCTTACAGCCTACCACAAACTTTATGAGGTAGGGATATAAGATCGAATTCATAGCACACTGGAATAACATTTTGGTCTAAAACGTCGATTGGGACAGCCACATCACTCACTTAAGGAAGGTATTACATACGTTGCAACAACATCGTTTCTATGCTAATACAAAAAAAGGCACCTTTGGGAAGTTAAGAATTGAGTACTTGGGTCACAACGTTTCCAAAGATGTCGTTGCTATGGATCCCAAGAAGATTGAAGTGGTTTTACAATGGCCTATTCCTACATCTCTCAAAGCCTTGAGAGGGTTCTTAGGTTTGACTGGATATTACCGAAGGTTTGTGAAGGATTATGGGAAGATAGCAGCACTTCTTACCAATCTATTGAAGAAAGGGAATTTTAAATGGGATATTCCTGTAGAAACAACGTTTAAGAGACTTCAGAATGCTCTAACCAGTGCTCCGGTTTTGATGCTACCAGACTTCAATACCCCTTTTTTGGTGGAGTGTGACACATCGGGTAAAGGCATGGGAGCAGTGTTAATACAGGGAAAGAAACTAGTGACTTTTTCAGCAAAGCATTAGCTGAATCATTGCTGAATAAATCCATCTATGAAAAGGAACATATGGCGCTGGTGTTAGCTATTCAACATTGGAGACCGTATCTAGTGGGGAGAAGATTTACAGTCTATACGGATGAAAAAAGTCTCAGACATTTGCTGGAACATAGAATTACAACTCAAAATCAGCTAAATTGGTTGGCAAAATTGCTAGGATATGATTTTGATATTGTATATAAGGTGGGAATTTCCAACAGGGTAGTAGATGCGCTCCCCAGGGTATGCGAGGACATGGAATTGCAGGTTATGTCTAGGCCATTTTGGCAAGATCTGGAGCAAATTAATAAAGAGGTAAAGGCAGATCCACAGTTGAGCAGAATAATAGAAGAAATTAAGAGGGAACCAGATTCTCATCCTTATTATACCTCGGAGAATGGGAGATTATATTATAAAGGGAGGCTAGTTGTATCAGCATCTTCTGAATGGACTCCCAAGCTTTTACAAGAGTTTCATATCCCCCTAAAAGAGGACATTCGGGAATTTACAAGATTTATAAAAGGATAGCTCAATCTATTGTTTGGAAAGGTATGAAAAGGGTTGTATCTCATTTTGTAGGAGCTTGTCACACTTATCAACGTAACAAGTGTCAAGCTACGTTTCCAGCAAGTTTACTCTAACCGTTACCTATTCCCAACATCATTTGGGAAGAGCTAAGCATGGATTTTATCGTGGGACTACCCAAATCGAAAGGCTATGATACCTTGTTGGTCATAGTGGACAAGTTGAGCAAATATGGGCATTTTACTCCTGTCAAGCATCCTTACTCAGCCCGTTCTAATGCTGAAATTTTTACCAAGGAGGTTATTCGATTACATGGAATTCCACTTTCCATTATGAGATCCTACGTTCTTAAGTAATTTTTGGGAAGAATTGTTTACGTTCCAAGGAACTCAATTAAAATTGAGCACTGCCTATCAGCCAGAATCGAATGACCAAACTGAGGTCGTCAACCGCACTATCGAGACATATTTGTTTTACCTTGGAACAATCCAAGGTTTGGTTAGATTATTTACCATGGGTAGAGTATTGATATAATACCAACTGTCATTCAGCAGCTAAATGTTCTCCTTTCAAGGTAGTATATGGCAGACCTCCTCCCTCAATCACAAGTCTTATTCCTAGAGAAACATTGGCAGAAGTTGTGGCGTAGGATTTAATGAGTCATGACAAAGCTCTGACACAGTTGAAACATCATCTAGAATGCACTCGCGATCACATGATACGTTTCGTGGATGCCCGAAGGCGTCCTCATGAAATTCAGGTAGGAGATTGGGTGTATTTGAAGATTCATCCACATCGACAAGAGTCCATGCCTAAGCGGCTACATCCAAAACTGATAGCACGATAATATGGACCATATTTGGTGGACAAATAGATTGACACCGTCGCATGTCAACTACAACTTCCCCCTCAAGCCAGTATACGTCCAATGTTTCACATGTCCCAGTTGAAAAAGGCTATCGGGCACCACCATGTTCAGGAAGAGTTACCTCTAGAGTTGGACTACACTCCTGACTTGTGTACACCAGCCGCAATCTTGGGTAGTAGGACACTTCATAATTGAGAAGCTGTCCGTGACCAATGGTTGATTCATTAGTGTTGGAAGAATATTTTCAGTTTTATTACTTTATTTGTTTCCTTATTTACTCAATAGTTTATTTCCTAAAATATCGTTTCCATTTCTAGTCCCTATTTTCATGGTATCTTATTTACTTCTTTCTAGGCAATAATCAAGGGACTGAATTGTAAAACAATTACTTATCTTCCCTATAAGAATTTCTATCATTTATGAGAATAATATACAGAAATTATCCTCAAATTTGTTCATGGTATCAGAGCTTTGAACACAGAGGAGGATGGTTTCATTCGAGACGATAGGAGAGTGGCAAGTCGAGTCAGGGGAAATTTCTGCCACTAGCTCGTTAGGCAATGCTCCACAAGGATCAATCCTAGAAATGCCGAACAACGTTTTGTTTTCCAGGATTTGGAGTCGGGGAAGAGGATTGGTAGTGCTAGGGAGTTTGATAGATTACATTACATCTGCAACTCAAGAACGAATAAAGCTCATGCTATTTTATCTTCTAAAGAAGGAATTGCGCTTTGGCACTATAGGTTAGGCCATCCTAGTTTATCTTACATGAAGCATTTATATCCTACTTTTTTCAATAAAAAGG
>JANTPM010000007.1:21263006-21276882 GCA_025434745.1 Erythroxylum divaricatum
GTTTCATTGGGCACAAACCTTACCTCATTTGCACACCTACACAATTAGTTATGATCAAAACATTACAATAGGTCAAAGGTTCATTTTCCAGCTTTTCAACATTAACCTAACTCCTATCACTTCTAATACCTATACCACATCACTAAGCATCCATTTCTACCCCTAATTCAACCACAAACTAATCACAACATTTACTTATATAAAGACACAACAATTGGCAGCACCTACACAAATGATCTTTCTAAGTTTTCCATTTCTCAAACCTTGCCAAACTCAATCCTAACCAAGCCAAAATCAATGGAGAACTATAGTCATTCATTCATCCCTAACCAAGTATACATTTAAACCCATTCAAACCTACCCTTATCATCATGAAATAAATGCACAAATAATTCCCATACATGCCTCTAACTACCATAAGAATAAATACAACCATCAATACTCACCTTAAACAAGTTCAAACTTGAATTTCCTCAACTCTCCACAACTCTCCAACTTGTAACTTCTCACTCACCACTCACGACTATCACCCCTACACATGGCCATCATCATCATCTCAAGGAGTAAGCTTGGTCTATGGTGTGCAAGGAAGAAGCAAGCAAGGAACCAAGGCCAACCTTCTAGTATGGAAGAAGAAGAAGAAGATTTGAAGGAGAAAAAGAATCACCCTAAAAAGAGGAAGCAAGTTTCGGATGAAGGAAGGGGAGTAGCTTTCAAAGTGAATTTTTACCCATTTCAAGGAGGAGAGTCGTAATAAACAAGGAAAACTCAAGTAGAAAACTAATTTATTGCCTTTAAGTGTGTAGAGTCTCGTAAGTGATGGACAAAAGAAGACAAAAGAAATGAATGAAGAGCCACTTGGCTTTTAATGAATGGAAAAGTCAAAAAAAAATGAATTAAACCCAATTAATTAAGCACTAATCCCACTTAAGCTCTAAACATGGCACTAACATAATTCTCACAATTATTTATTCATTAATCTCATGCCATTAGGCAATCCTTTTCGGTACAAAACAGCTCACTCAGTCAGTCAGTTGGAATTTTCCGGTCCGGGCAAGAATCCCGAAAAATTCCAGAAAAATTCTCATAAATCCCTAAAAATGTAAAACAATTTATGGCGCACTCGGAATAATTTTCCAAATACCATTATCCCACAAATTTCACAAAGAATCTCAATTTGAAACCTAAGCCGGGAAATATCATGAATGCATATATACTATGTGCATGTGCAACCAATCATCAATCATAGAGGCTATATGCTGTAAGTGCATGCCGAGATATAATTCAATATTCCTAACCCGTCCCAATTTACCAAAATATCCTTTCCTATAAGAAATGAGATGTTACAGTAAGTGCATAGAGCTTGGACAAAAAATTATAGTTACATAAATATATATAATAAAATTCAAGGTTGTGACTAAATAAGTGACACATGTGATAATGAAAGATAAGGTGTAAAAAATTCTTTTACAAGTTATCAACAAAGTTTTGGAAAAAAATCAACGAACTTGCATAAAAAAGAAGTACAAATTGTTCACAGTTTTTTCGCATGGTTGATACGACAACTTCCAAAGTAAATGCAATAAACCGTGTGAATCTACAAAAATTGAAACAAAAGATATAATTTTTAATATGATTAATAATCAATTAAGGAGGATAAAAATTGAAATACACATACAATGAAAAATTATATATGGTAACTTACCATTTTCATTAACTGAACATCCAATAATCTTGTTTAAGGTGAAAATTCTTCAAATAATAGCAAAATAAAGGAAGAATAAAGTTTTAAGATGAGTATAGACATAAGAAATTTCAAAATTGAAATTTAGAACAGATATATGTAAACAATATTGTAGATAATTTCTGTCGGTTTTAAAAATAAAAAAATGAATAAAAGGTAAATGGTAGAATTAAAAAATTATCAAAACAGGCCTGGAATTTTCATTGTGACTCGCTACATAAGCTAGACCTTTTGTTAGTTCAGTAGAAAATTAATTTGTTGTCAAGTTTTCTACATTTCAAAGAAAAAACCAAGAACACAGAGTAAAAAAAACAATACCCGGTAGACTACGAAGCAATATTTATTTTTCTTTATTTTGAAAAATTCAACATATATTTATAATGGAAGAAATAGAAAAAGAATTTTATTTTTGAAAAACCTAAGGTGTAAGAAAATTTGATTGCATTCATAATATTATAATGAAAAGAATTGTTACATTACCGCTAAATATGCTCTCTCCAAGAAAGGCAAGCCTTTAAAATTTTTGTAATCAACTTAACGTTGTCACCGTTAGCTTTCAGGAATCATTAAATACAACAGTTGTTAGAATTTTTTTTGTGATCATAAAATAATGTTAATTACAAAACCTATTTTGTTCACTATTGATATAAGAGTTATTAGAAATTTTTTTGTGATCAGAAAATAATGTTAATGGCAACACCTATTTTGGTCATTATTGATATAATCTTGCTTCTTCATTCATAAAAAAATGAAACATAGGCAAAACAATAGAAAAAGACAAAGATATTACCTGACTTTAAGAGAGAGGAGTTTGCTTGGATAGATAATGCAGCACAACCTTTTTTTTAATCGACTGGGGAAGATCTTTAAGCTCATATACTGCTTCTTTGTTGCTCATTTTAAACAAGTAAAACAATATGAAGGAAAACACACAAAATAAATATGGTGGAAGATTTCATGAAGGTGATTACTGATAAAATTTAAATGATAATGAACGCATATGTCAGAAAGAATCATAAGTTGAAAGTAAAATTAAATATTTTTAGATTTAATTGCTAACAACGTAATAAATTTCATTTATAACATTAAAAAATTAAATCAACGGCGTATCTGTTGAAAGATCATCTATGAAAATCAACGGCTTATTTGTTGAAAGATTGTCTGTCGAAATCGACGATGTATTTGTAGGAAGATTATGTCGTCTGACATGATGTAACGTATTTCTTGGAAAATTTGGAAAATTATTGTTTTTGCAACATTAGAAGGTTAATGTTGTTAACAACCAAAAGTTTGAAGGAAAGAATTGGAAAATTGACGAAAAATGTTGTATGTGTGAGACCTATTCGCAGGAGTGACTTAACATATCACATCCGTGAGGCATATAAAATTTTGTTTTTTTTAATTTGGCTTTGATTGTTATATCTCTTATAACATTTATTAAGAACAACATATGGAATTTGACTTAGTTAATTTTAACTTTGTTAAACTTTTTTTTTCCTAACAAATTTCTTGTAAGAGTTATGTCTCTATGTCGTACATCTCGTTTCTTTGTATTTCTTCAAGCTTATCCCTTTCTTCAGACATAGTGCGAATAAATTAAAAACTTATGATCATAAATAATTATAGTATAGACTCATTATTTTCATTTTATTTATGTTTGACTATAAGTTTTTAGATGTATTCTTTTACCTCCAAACTTTTAACTAAATCACAATTCAATAGTAAACAATTTTAAATAATTTAATTTAAATCAATATTTAATGATATATTTTAAATTATATATTTAAACTTGGTAGTACCAAACCTCTATTTAAGAATAAATGACACCATACAACTTTCTTTGGAAGGGCAAAACATAATGTTTTGCAAATCTCAATTAATCTTAATTTATAATGGATTTAAAATGACAAAATGACAAAAGCACACATAAAACAACAATATGATAAATCCTTGAGTACTAACAATATCAATGCCTACAAAAACTATCGAGGCAAACTTTCCCATGAAATGTTTTTCATAATAAGGGTAGTTTGATCTTGCCAACTGCTACATTTAATATCATAATAGAAAATAATTAGGATTGCTGACAATTCCAAATTCATAGGTAAGAGCACAAATTATAGGCAATATCTTACCTACTGAAAGGATTTTTATTGACTGAATAATGTTTTCTTTAGATCTTTATTTTGAAGAAAACAAATAAATGTATGAGTTTAAAGCTGTCTAAACAGTCAAATTGACAATTGATTTCAAATGTCATAATTAAAATACCATTATAGCATCAACAATCTAAAATTATGTTTTGTTAACTTAATATTAGCAAATAGGTACACAAAAAGCTAGGAAATATCGAAAACATTGATGGCATGCTTAAAATAAAAATAACCTCTTCATTCATTTAGATAGCATGGCATATTTGGATTGGAAGATATTTTCTGCAATCCTTCCAATAATGTAAACCTTGTTTTAAAATCAAGCAAAGATAGATGAAGCTCAGAGTTTCATACATTAAGTCAAGAATGCTTAAAAAGTAAGATGAATACTTGCTAAAGTTTGACGTCCTTAAAATCTACATGGGCATTTACTTGTGTATTAACATCATTGAAATCTACCAACATTAGTTATAGTTATCAAAACATTACTTTTGATTAGTGATTTTTCCCCTTCCTAGGAGGTTTGCTGTAACCAATAACAGAAGAAGGATGCGACATCATTTTTCCTACACAACAACAGCAAGCAAGCTAAGTTGAAAAAATTGTTCAAACAAATGGAAAAGACAAATCGAAACAAATAAACCTTAAAAACTAGTATGAGCTACATATTGAGTGGTCTTCATCGACTTTTTGCTTTAGGCTCAATACTCAAGTGGATACCAAAAGATGCATAAACAAATAAGGCATCACACAAAACTTCACAAGAATGTCAAATCTTACCAGATGCAATGGGTCAGTCATAGGCATCAAACCAAAAACATGCATATCTGGTAAGAATCATAAGCAGTAAAAAAACATGAGACTAATTAAATAAAGAGTCATCAATAAATGTTGTAAATAAGATGGAAAACTATTGTAACTTTTGGAGCATAATCCTCCTTAACATAAGATAAGATCTGAAAATTCTAATCGCATGGACATGACGTAACTAAGGCCGTATACATTTCAATTGAACATAAGAACGAGAAAGAATTACCTTCTTCATGAAGCAAATTAGCACAATCTGCTTGACGTGACTCTATGTAGATGCATTAAAAAGCCAATGTTTACCTACTAGCATCGTCAACCAAATAATAAATCTCATGCGACTATGATATTGAAACATGCAAAACTGTATTCACGTTGCAAATAACAAATTATTCTTATCATTTTTTTCTTTATCGACAAGAGTATGCAATAAGCTTCCTTCATCAAAAAGTGTAGTCATTATTGACATTTTCCATTTTCAAGTGACGGTAAGATCTATCTTGAACAATGACTACTATTAGTTGTATATCTAACTACACAATGAATAAAAGAAATTATAGCAATTAGAACTCAAATCACAAAGGTTGGGAAAATATATAAATTTGGAAGTTAGTAAAAAACAGAGGTCAATGATGACAAAATCACAGAGGTTTCATAATGAGAAACAATAATAATAACTTAGACTTAGAAAAAAGAAGCCAACAAGAAGCCGATGACAGAAAAAGAGAGGAAGCCAAAGGAGTCACCATAGAAGAAGGTTCTGGAGGAGAAGAAGAAGAAACTAAAGTGACTTGCTTAATAATAAATAATAACAACATGAATAATAATATGCACATGCAAGTCATGTGAGTTATTTATTAATTGGGTTGACAGGTTTTGAATAAATATTGTTAATTCGGTTGATAGTTTCAAATAAATGTTACAGAGAATACCAAAATTTATTACTTTGAGATATTGTAGGGTTTCTAGTCGATTAGGGTTAAGATTTGTGTCAAATTGTAATTAATTAATCAATTAAAATATTATTAATTAATTGATTAATTAAACCATAATTTATTGATTAATTAATTATAATATATTTATCAAATATAAAAATATAATTAATTATATTAACAACCAATTAATAATAACACAATTATAACTAAACTAATAATTAAATAATAATATAACGTGTCTATTTATTAATTAACAATAATCATTCATGTGATAAAGCATAATAACAAAAAAACAAAATAATATGCACGGTTGTGACTTAACAATTCACAACCGTAAATGAAAGTCACGCCTATGACTATTAAGTCACAGGAATGATTACTGAAAATTTGTGAGTCACGCCTATGACTATTCAGTCACAAGCGTGATTACTCAAGATTAGTATATAATACTTAACAATATAATAATGATAATAATTAATACGCAATTTACAGTCGTGACTTATTAATCACAACTGTGAAGAGTTATATATTTACTTAATATTAGTATATAATAATTAACAATTAATAATGCACGATCATGACTAAGATATATACTTAATATTAATATGTACTACTTAATAGTATAGTAATCATAATTAATAATTAATAATTAATAATGCATGGTTAATAATTAATATAAGTCGCAAAGGTCGAGCAATATTATAATAATAATAATTAATATGCAAGTCTATATATATTAGTATATAATATTTAATAATAATTAGCAATTAATAATGTAGGTTGTCACTTATATATATATATATATAAATATTAATATAAAGTACTTAATATAATAATAATAATAATAATAATAATAATAATAATAATAAATATGCAATTCATAGTTGTGACTTATTAATTACAATCGCGAAGAGTCATATATATACTTAATATTAGTATATAATAATTAATAATAATTAACAATTAATAATTCAAGCTTATGATTAAGATATATATATTTAATACTAATATGCACTGCTTAATAATATAGTAATAATAATTAATAATTAATAATGCATTATTATACTTAATATTAGTATATAATACTTAATAATAATTAGCAATTAATAATGTACGATTATCACTAGTATATATACTTAATATTAGTATATAATACTTAATATAATAATAATAATAATAATTAATATGCAATTCACGATTGGGACATTAATCACAACCGTGAATATATATACTTAATATTAATATATAATAATTAAAAATTAATAATGCATGGTTATGACTAAAATATATACTTAATATTATTCATTGTTATAATCTTGTGTAAAATATATAATAGAGCTGTTTTCCATATGTTGCTACTCACAAATGTTACACTCGAATGAAAATTTTCTTTAAAAAAATGTGCCATTAGAAAAGCTCTCACGACTTTGAGAAGTTAATATTTTAAAATCAAGTGACACATCTGAATCTGATACAATTAACATTTACAAATTATAACACATAACCTATTCCGAGCAATCATTCCACGGTTGTCGTAAGCTGTAACCTTGGCTTAGTAAACATACATTACATGGGCCTATTTTATCAATTAAATTCATGAGCAGGACTGGCATCGAATTTTGACTTATTAGGGTTATTTGTTCTCAAAACCCTAATTCTGAGAGTCTCCTATTAAACCCTTATCCAATCCAAAAGCCTCTGAGAATCAAATCCATGGAAGAAATCGAGAATCAAGATCAGCTCACATTGCCTACCAAGCGCAAACTCGATCCAATTTGTGAAAACAAAGAGTCAGAGGAAGAATTTGAGTGTTTACACTCAATCAAAGCTCAAAAGATTCAATCTCTAACCACCAGCGGCAACAGCGGCCATGAACATAATCCATCGGAAGTGACACAGAACGGGAATCAAAGTGTAGAGGCTTGTACCGCGAATTCTTCGAAAGCCGGAGTTAACGTCAAAAATGCTGAGATGGAGGCAAATGGGCAGGAAGAAGAAGGCGAAGACAACGACGAAGAGGAGGAGGTGAATGGAAAAGATGTGACGGTGGATAGGAAGGGGAAGGGGATAATGATTGAAGAACTCGATACTGATGACGATGATGAAGAAGAAGACGACGACGAAGATGATGATTCGAGTGATGATGGGAGTGAGCTAGAGGATGATCCGCTGGCTGAGGTCGATTTGGATAATATTTTGCCATCGAGGACCCGGCGACGATCAGTTCATCCCGGGGTTTATCTCGCTAATGACTTTCCGAGCAACGAGGAGGATGATGACAGTGATGAGTGATTTGATTCAGGTTAGTTGGTAACTGAATTTAGGATAGTTAGCGACTTTTGATGTGGAGGTGGCGTTGAGATTTGCATTTGGGTTTTGTTATACCTTTTGAAAGTTACTTGAACTGTAGATGTACTCTGTTTGTCTTTTGTATTGAGTATTGCTTTAATAGTACTCATTGAACCGAACCAATAAAATGTTCCCGTCAAATTTATATCAGTGTAACTTGAATGAATTTCTATTTCTCTGCCTATTTAAGTTGTTTGAGAGAAACTAAACTCTTGTAACCATTAACCTTTGGTTGATCTATAGCGTGGACTGCAAAGTGAGTTCTTATTCAGGTTGCAATTTTAATTTTCAAAAATCTTTAACTTTGAAAAGCTTTCTTATTGCAACAAGTAACCTATTGGCGTCTTTTATGTTCAAGTCAGTATGGTTTGCTTGTCTTTTATTATCATTCACACCAATACTGTCACTAGCATCGATTTCGTGACAATTATGTATGAGAAAACCCTTATTTTCTCTTAATTTTCACCATGATAATAATTCTAGGGAAATCCTGGGGACCCTTGCCTTGGGATTGTCATTGTTGGGTCGACAAAGAGTTTGCACGTGGAGTATAAAGCATTGACACATATTAGAAGCCAAAAAAAGTTAGAACTGCAAGTTCAACTTGGAGACATAATTTGGTAGGGTACACTCAGGCATCATATCAAAATAGTCAATGAAAAGTAAAGACCTAAAAAGAAAAACTGGAAAATAGACCAAAACAGACTATTGGAAAAAAAAAAAGAAAAACCATTGTGCTGCTAAGTCCTGCCTCCATCATTCTAAGGTGTGCATGTTTAACGTTAACATCTTTCCCATTATGTTACAATGAGAAAATCAACTTTGGCATCACATCACCGTGTTTTTCCAACTTTAACCAAATTAAACTTTCACATTCTGACTATAATATAATAATGTGTGAAATCGTGTGCGCAATGGCATCGGTAACAAACTGTATATCCTTTTAAGGTTGAATTTTCAGCAAGAAGACCTTATAAATTCAATTGTGGAGGAAAACCTCGGCTGTTTCTTTTGATCGAAGAGAGATCAAAGCGTTCATTAAGAAGAAAATTTGTCCATACGGTTAAGAAGTTCCTTTATTACTAGCCCACGAGTAAGACAACTGCAATCTTATCCAAAAGCACTTAGCACACGAGTAAGAGAACTGCAAAATTTGATGTGCAGATAAACTAGTCTCTTGGCATGGGAATCAACTGATTCATCTAAATGAATACCGGTGCAGATAAACTAGTCTCTAGGCATAGGAATCAACTGATTCATCATCTAAAACTAAATAACTCCAATTTTCCAACTTAAATTGTTATCACTTCTGGGGTAAGAACCTTTCAACTAATGACCTGAAATCATCACTGATATATTGTCTTTAAAGGGCTCAGCGCTTTTTCTTGCTTCCTTTTGCAGCACTGGATTTAGATGGGGAAGCAACCAGGCAAACGAAGAGACCTACTATGGAGATCACAGAGACTAGGGACCCATACTTTGCCAACAGCCTCTGCAGTCAGGTAAACAGTTAATATCAGCCAATATGACCAATGCAAGTAACATCACTAATGGTACTAATTTCGCAAACAAACATAAAATTTAACAATCCATCAACGATTAATAACGTTCTTTTATTTGTTATTCAGTTTGACAGACCAAGCTTATAGCATCGTCACAAATAAAAATTAAGAACTATAAAATAATTGCATCTATTTGGTGACTAGGTTTACAACTGCATAGATTGAAGAGAAGTGCATGCTTACCTTAGCCTGCAAAAGATTGCCAGACCCAAAGAGATTCCACAGGAAAAGACAACAAAAGAAACACGCTTTAGTCTAGTCCAAAAAGAAGGGTTGGGGGGACAATGACAAGCATAAAGACATGGTAGAACATATATTTTCGGAGAATAACTTACCCAGTAAAACTTCTTCTCGGGAGGTATTTCTGCGAGGACATCTAGTGGCAGTATGGGTGTGGAAAATGCCTCCTAGAATCAAATAATAGTCAGATGAGAAAGATGTAAATTTAAAATGAGCTGAAGCAGAAAAATGAAGGTATGGAGGCTAAGGTCCATAACCTGTAAAGCAGCCTTTGTGGGGACACGAAAAGTAATTCGTGCAGGGGAACCTTGGAACGCTCCCTTCACTTTGCCCTCCAATTCAAATGAATGTGACAAGAGACCACCACTGCGAAGAATTAAGTAATGATTTACAAGGAAAGACAAAAGAATGGATCAGAAGTAAGCAGTTCATAATAAACAAGTAGCACTCACGCATCAAGTCTTTCCCACGACTGTGAAGTGTTCCCGCTTACTAATTCAAAAAGATCTTGAGGCCAGTAATCATCCACAAGAGTTACATCGTACCCAGTCCTTTAGATATAAATAAAACAACACAAAACACTTTAATGCAAGAAACAATCTCACCTCACTCAAAAATGTAATCAAATTATAAGAACTACATCCAATAAAAGCAGAGAAATGGGAGGGATAGACCTGTTTTTTATATCAGATATATCGATTCATTTCAAGTTCTATTGTGCCAAAGGTGGAGTTTCTTAAAGAGTATATATATGGTAATAAATTATAAATATAACTAATGGATGAGAAAAGAATTTACTCAGAGATCTCTACTATAAGCACTTCACCTAGGAGTTTTTAAGAATCCATTAACATATAGAACCAAATTGATCTATAGCAGTTAAAAATAATCCCAAATCAACTTTCTGGATTGCCCTTATATTTGTAAAAAGTCATAAAGTGCTATTCGATTCTTTATGAAGTAAGCGCAACAAACTGAATTACTGTACATTGATAAATGACCCTAGAGAGCGGTCTAACAAGTCAACATCTTATTCTGGTAAATAAACAACACAAGCATAAACATGCATTCCTACAGGAAAAGTCTAGAGCCTTGAGGACGTTGAGGCTTCCATCTCCTACTGCTCTATTTGTTCCTTTTTTTTCTTCCTATGTTTTTTGTGGTGCTCTTTCTCCCCCTTACCAACTTGTCCTTCATATCCGCTCACCTATTTTCTTTCTGTTCATATACCCTTGGAATTAAAGCACATGCTAGACTATGGCAGTAAACATCATTCACTACAGTTTATCAAGCAATTTCAATTCATGAACCAAACCAAAAACTCTCTTTTAACGTCACTCTATATGCCATCTCCTGCTTCAGTTTCTTCCTTAAAAGTAAAATTTTAAGGTTGTAAAGGGTATTGTTTCGCTACTGCTAAGTCTCGCATTTCTGTTTGGCATGAAACCTTCAATGATCTTAAATTCCCAGACTCTACCCATTTAATCACTGTGCTCTAATTTAGCATGTTCATCAATCAAAATTTGATGATAACTGACCTACATCTTCCCCAGTGATTAGTAAATGAAACACGGACAACCCAAACACATCTCTCAAAATTTCTTTAATCAGCTTTGGCTTCTTCAGAGAATTACACTATCACAAGTAGAAAAGTTGGATTTCTGCAGTTCTAAACTTTTCGACATATTTAACTTCAGTTCTTGACTTCCTAGATACAAAGAAACCGATATCGTTATGAGCTCCTATTTTAAAACATGAAACAGGAAAACTGCGAAAAATCAAATAAAGATCCAGTAATAAAATACACAGCAGGAAAAAATACTCAGAAATTATATGATCAAAAAAAATCAGGACATGCAAAAGGAAAAAGTCAACACCGCATAAATTAGAGAAAAATAACAGATCTGATCAAAGAACATAATTTAAACAAGAGAAGAATTGTGAGACTGACGAAGATCCTTGATTGTAGATATCAATGGAGACGGAGACGCGTTCTACGCCAGATTTGAGCCGGTTAAGAGTGGCCTTCTTGTTGGCGAGAATGAAGGGACCATCGATGGCGGCGAAAGCTGATGACGCCAACAAGAGACCTAATAACACGTAACTTAGGGACTTCATCATCGGATTTCTCATCGGCGGATCTATCTCTCTCAGCTAGGGGCAAGGTTTTCGATTTCAGGTGATTTGCTTTGCTTTCAGCCTTCAGGTCTTGGGAAGAGTCTGCTTTAAACTAAAAACCTTGTAGATGCCGGATAACGACGTCGTATTCGCGGAGCAAATCATTCTTCTCAATTTCTTTTTAATTGGGATAATGTGTCAAATATTTTAGATCATTTCGTTCTAAGTTTTCAATTAATTACTAAAAGTTTTAATTATCAAATAATTAATTCAATAATATTATTTGTGTTAACAACTTTTTGATGAAAAAAATTTAAGATATTTGGAATCAAACTAAAATAACTAATTAAAAAAAGTTTAGAATCAAATTGTATCTTTAAGTTTTCAGACTTAAATTGAATTGAATTATATGGTTGAATTTAATTTGGTATGATTTTTTATATTTTGTAATATTTGAATTGGGGATTAAGTTAAATTGTATCAAATTATTCTGAATTGGTTTAAATTAAAAGAATTGATTTTATGCGTTATTATATAATTGATTTTAATATTTAACATATTTAATTTCATTAATTTTTAAATATTAAAAAATCCAAATTTGTCCATTTGAATATAAGGTAATTATATTTTTAAATCTTTGAATTAAAGATATGAATAAATTATATTATCTTAAAAAAATAATTAAATATTTTGAAAAAAGAAAAAGTTCAAGTTAAAGTAAAAATAATAAGAAATATTATGTTAAAAATTTCTTCTTTGGAACTAATTTCTTTCCAACTATATCACATCTTTCTTTATTAAGAAAGTTGTCACTCATTTGGTGTAACACCCCACTCTCATAGGACACATACCCGACATTTTGAAGAATATTCGAGTATATACCCTACAAGGGTGGCTTGTTAGAACAGTTCGGTCACTAACTTGATCATGACATCATCATTCAAACATAAATATCACATTATTTAAAAACCAAATTCCTCATTTTTCATTTCATAAAATCGAATATACAATATAGCATTACATACTTTGTCCTTATATAGAATATCAAAGAGCTATCAAAGTCTACATCACCATTACAAAATATGCTACATGCTATATGAATGAGGACCTATACAAAATTTTATCTAAATCTTTCAATCTCAATTAACCGACTCTTGAGCCATTTCTTCTATCCAAAAGCAGTACTAAATCTCTTTTAGGTTATCTTAAAAGTTAAGCCTGCTCTCTCGCACCTGAAAAAGTCAACATTGTAATTTTAATGAGTTTTGCGAATCAGTGAGTTATCCATCATCAGTGGCTCACTCATAATACATAACACTTACAGTTCATGTTTCAAGTTTACAACTAATTCATGTCATCATATAATGCACATCTTTCACCAATTTTCAAACAGTATCATATAACACTTGGTTCACTTTGTTGAGACCCGATCCGAAAACCGGATCCTAATCAAAAAAGCGGGAACGGAAGAAGCGGAGAACAAAGCAAAACGCAAAACGAAAGCGGAAGCAAATCAAAATTGAATACGAATATGAACGAATATGAAGCGAATCAATGCAAAGAAACGAAACATAAGGCGCCATCCGAGACGGAAACCGTAAGACGGAAATCGAATGACAAAGCGAACGAATCAAAGACGGAACAAAGACTGAACCCGACATCCGAGAACTCAAATAGCGAAGAAAACGTTTGCGTTGGAAACCGTAAGACATCTATTCTAAACCAATCAAATCCGGTATAACTTTTTTTTTACTCAATCTCATACAAAGCCATACCCCTTTCCAATCTAGAATTCATCAATTCTATAATCTCAATCAAAACTCAAATCCAGCAACACAATTTATATACAAGACTATTCATATTCATCTTATCTCAATTCATTACGCAAATTCACATTCCATATCCATACACAATTTCATAATCCATACACATCATAAATTAATTACTTACAAAACCTTAATGGCATTC